>CM076578.1:409351537-409496346 GCA_034641835.2 Pinus albicaulis | reverse complement strand
CCACAGTGTTTCCTGAAAGAACAAGTTTTCCTCAGATTTAGACCCACCCGGGGTTTAAACATTCTGTGGAATACTACCTTACAGGATGTTCTTCTACAACTATATAGAATGATCAGGTTACTACCTGGTGATTACATTCTGTTAAATGTAGACTAATAATATGAACTAACTTAGAAATAATTTTTTTTTTTATATGTAGCCAATTCATACTATAACAAACAATAAGACAAATTTTCTCAGAGACATACCACTTGTGCAGTAGACCAACCTCCCAACCTTAGAGTTCTTCTGTCTCCCAGAACTCACCCCCGAGCTGAGATCACCTCCTATAGCAGATTAACCTCTAATCTGTACAAGAGCAGCTTATTTAAGCTATTGTTCCCCAAAGCCTGTTTCTAATTCTGCGTCCAGAATCTCAGGATGCTTTTCTTCCTGTTTGCCTAGGCTTCCCACTTAGGGATTATTTAAAGTTGTTTTATGCTTTTCCTCAGCTTTCCAGGTTTTTACCTCTTCACAACTACTTTCCTCATCATTGGGGAAATTCAGATTTTTCCTCAAAAATCTAAATTTAAAAGTTACTATCTTCCAAGGATTTTTGAAAGATTGTGGGGAAATATTTGCCTCATCCATCCTCACAGATTTAGCAAGTGATCTCATCATCTCATTTTTGGTCAATTTGCACCACAAAAATTTATTCATTTCCTCAATTAAATGTTTAATTACATTCACAAAAATAATTATCCTTTGGGGTCCACTCCCCTTAGGATATAAAGTTCAAGTATCTAACTTTAAAATGCAATCACATGAATTGGGGGTGCTACGAAGAATCGAAAAACCTTCCAAAATATTCTACCTTGTCTATTGTTTATTTATTTCTTTATACCAGAAAACCTTCCACAAATATTATATAGGAAGAGTTGTCCCCTTTCAATGCTAAATGCATGTGATAATCTAACAGTTGTTCGTTGTTAAAGTTGAACCCATGTGATATCCCATCACTGATTTTTGTATTGATAAGTCTAATAAAAGAGTTATTTTATTTTAATATGAAAAATTATTTTTATATAATTTTTAATATAAATTAAAATTCATTCCTAGATTAAATATACAAAATTAATAATGTAACCATAATTAAATTGTTGGCGGTTTTAAAATGAAAAAAATTTCATACAGTAGTACAAAAGGAAGAAAAATACACTCTATATGGGTTGATTTCCATCATAGGAAGAGAGAGAGAAATAAATAAAAATGAATCAGCAGAACTTTCAAGAAACTATATAAGAATTATTTTTTTTCATGCAATCAATACTATTATATTTTTCTTGTCTATTGTTTTACTCTATCGTGCAGGGTAAATTGAACTAAAGTGAAATTGTAATTAAGAGGAAATACAATTACGCATGCATTCACAAACAAATAGATATTATAAACATTTCCAGGTATTACAACTTTCACTTCATATTAACAGAGTTTAATAAGAAAATTCCATTGTTTATAAATAAAAATTTCTCTACTGAAGAGTCTCGAAGGACTATAAACAAGAAATATTACATATCATAGTCTACAGATTGGGGTTTCAAAACCCTGAACTAATAAGGCCTTAACTAGAAGGCAAGCTAGTAGATAAACAAGCGGAAGTAGAACAAAATTTGAATGCGGAATTGTATTACAAACCCTAGTCTTTTCACTCAGGAAAAGACTTTGATAATAAACTAACTACAATAGAAGCTACAACAAGAAACGAGGGACAAAAGCCTTGTTCTACAGCCAAATAAATTAAAATTTATCAAAGACACACTAAGGAGACAACCCTACCCATTTTTCGGGGGTCGATAACAGTGAGAAACAAATATTTCAAGCGGATGAATTTGTAACCACTTGCAAGAGGAAAAAAAATTTCAAGAGTTAGTGCTCAGACATGTTATAAGCGGATCATTAAGGTCAGAACAAGAAAAAGTAGAGAGTTTATAGAGCGTAACTTACCTGAATGAAGGAACACCAAACAAACGAGAAAATCTTGGTTGAACATCAACAAGGGTCTGCTCACAAGGAGCGAAGACCATTATTAATTCTTAAAATTGCAGAGAAATTGAAAAAAGATGGATAGTTTACCTTCGAGGAACGGATTGAGCCGAAGCAGATGTCGAACACCCTTGTGATCTTGACCTGTAAGCACGGACAACAACAGTTAGAATACAAGTAAAGTGGAGGTGGAGCTCAAAAACAAATATCGGACCGAACAGTTTACATGGGAAGAAAATAAGTAATAAAGATCAAAAATTCACCATCTTGTGAAGAATTACTGAACACCACTAAGGGATTTGGTAAACCCTTGCCACAAAGAAACAGTGTGAAAAGAGAGCGAAGCGAAGTTACCATATCGGTGAAGAACCTTGCAGAGAAAACCCTCATGAAACCCTCGAACAATGAAAATGAATGCCGACAAAGTAGAGTAGGGTTTGGATAACACGGGAGAACACAAAATGAGGAGTTGGACAAGTGTCCATCACAATCCAACCACAAGGACAAGTGAAATAAAATGACAGTGTTTGATAATTAAAAACAAATCTACCATCATATGATACGAATACCACCAATATATAAACATTTATTTCATAATTATCAAATCTCTAATGTATATATGATATAGTCAATCATACAATATAAATTTGTGACCTGTATTAAGTTTTATTCAATAGTTTTGAATGAAGATTTAGTGTTAAGGGTTGGGCACCATCAATTCTGGTACCAAAGCAGGCTGTGTGTGAGAAGAAATAGAAGTTGGTCGACGAGGTCGAGGAAGAGCTATTCAAAGAGTAGAAAATGAAGGATTGCAAGAAGAGATTGGAATATTGAATGCCCGTTTGGCAGTAATAGAGGCAAGAAGAAGAAGAGATCCTAAGGGAGGAGATGATAGTGAAGAAGAAGCTGTAGAGATGATAGATGGATCAGATGGAAAAGGACCTAAACTCAGAATGTTGAGGTCAGTTTTGTTATCAAGTAGTAATCCAAAGCATGAAATTTCGACTTATGATGGAAATTTATTAGCAGAGGTGCTGTTGGATTGGCTCAGTGAGCTGAATAAATATTTTGACTATGATGAGATCAGCAAAGATAAAAAAGTTAAATTCGCGACCACCAAGTTGAAAGGACATGTGTCCTTATGGTGGGATAGTGTCCAGGCAAAGAGGAAAAGGTTGAATAAGCAACCTATAAAAAAATGGACCAGGATGGAGGCTAAACTTAATGGTAAATTATTACCCAAAGATTACCAGATTGCTATGTACAGGCAGGTACAAAATTTGAAACAAAAGGGGTTGACTATAAAAGAATATACTGAAGAATTCTATAGAGTAAATTTGAGAGCTGGTTATATAGAAGACACCCTTGAAAAGACATGAATGTTTGTGAATGGATTAAGGTGGGAAATACTATATGAAATAAGCATTATTTCACCTAGAACCGTAGAGGAGGCATATCAGAGTGCCTTAAAAGCAGAAGAGAAAATAAACAGGAAGAAAAATGCCAGAAGAGGAGGAGGATCTGGCAGAGGAAAAGGACGAGCTTATGGCAGAGGTAAAGATGCCAATCCTAGTTATGAAGGCAACAGTTCAAAGACTCCAGGAAGAGAAGAAAAAGACAATAACACTATAGGGCAAAGGCCTTACCACTGTGGAAGAGGTAATGGTAGAGGCAGAGGAGCTGTTATCCAATGTTATAGGTGCCATAAGTGGGGGCACAAGTCTTATGAATGTCCTAAAGTTGAACAAACAGGAGGATGAGGAACATATGTTACCTAGATGGAGGAAGCAGAGGCACAACCCCAAGAGCTAGAGAATGTACTAGAAACAAGAGAGGCCTTAGTGTTGAATAAAGTGTTGCTGAAAACAACAAAAGAGGAAGCTGAACTGACTCATAGAAAAGCATTATTCTGGATAGTTTGCAAATCACATGGTAAATTTTGCAAACTGATAATTGACAGTGGGAGTACAAATAATCTGGTAGCCACATAAATGGTGGAGAAATTGGGGTTGAAGAGACTGAAACACCCCACTCCTTACAAGGTGTCATGGTTACAGAAAGGACATCAACTCTTAGTTGAGCAGTGTGAAGTTGAGTTCCATATTGGCAAATGTAAGGATAAAGTGATTTTTGATATTATGTCTATGAACGCGTGTCATATACTGTTACATAGACCATGGCAGTATGACAGGAAAGTGGTGCACGATGGGAAGACAAACTGTTACAAGTTTTTTAAGGATGGGATTAAGCATACGCTTGTACCCATCAAGGAAGAAGAGAAAGCAGAAACAAGTGGAACCAAAACATTGTTGGTGGGAGCAAAAGAATTTTTAATGTAGATCAAGGACAATGAAATCAATATGCTGTTGTAAGGAGGCCAAAAACAATAATATTGCATACTAAAATTACAGATCTACCTGAAGAAATCCAAGACATGTTGCAAGATTTCAGTGACATTATAGTAGATTATTTACCAGATGAGTTGCCTTCTAAGAGAAGTATTAGTCATCATATAGATTTTATACCAAGAGTTAGTCTACCAAACAAGGTAGCATATTGAATGAGTCCTAAGGAAAATGAAGAAATCAGGAAACAGGTATAGAAACTGTTAGATAAAGGGTTGATAAGGGAAATTTTGAGCCCCGGTGAAGTTCCAACAGTTTTAGCTCTTAAAAAGGTGGAGAATGGCGGATGTGTAAAGATTCAAGAGCTATTAATAAAATCATTATTAGATACAAATTCCCATTGCCACAAATGGATGACATGAAGGACTGCTTGAGTGGAGCAGCATACTTCTCAAAGATCGATCTAAAGAGCGGTTACCACCAGATTCGAAATTGAGAAGGGGATGAATAAGAAACAACTTTCAAGACAAATGAAGGACTGTATGAGTGGCTGGTAATGCCATTCGGATTGAGTAATGCCGCTAGTACTTTTATGCGCCTAATGAAAGAAGTGCTAAAAGATTTCATTGGGAAGTTTGTGATTGTTTATATTGATGATATATTGATTTTCAGCAAGACTAAGGAAGAACACTTTCGACATGTTCGAAGTGTGATGGAGAAATTGTAGCAAAACAAGCTACTGATAAATTTGAAAAAATGTACCTTTTTTCAGAAGGAATTGGTCTATTTTGGTTTTTTGATTGCAAAGAATGAATTGAAAATGGACCCAAAAAATGTTGCAGCTATTGTTAGTTGGCCATCCCCAAAGAATCTATTTGAGGTTCGAAGTTTTCATGGGTTGGCAAGTTTTTATAGAAAATTTATCAGAGATTTTAGTGGAATCTGTGCACCTATGTTGGACACCATCAAAAAGGAAAATCAACCTTTCTGTTGGACAGAAGCAATAGAGAGAAGTTTTTAGATTTTGAAGAAGAACATCACTGAAAGAACGATTTTGAGGTTTCCTGATTTTAACAAACTATTCCAAATTTGTTGTGATGCTAGTGGTACAACCATTGGGGTAGTACTTAGCCAGGACGACAAACCAGTTTCTTATTTCAGTGAAAATTTGAATGAAAGCAGGCAGAAGTACTCATCCTATGATAAATAATTTTATTTTATCGTCCAAGCACTGAAGCATTAAAGACACTATTTATTAGGTAACAAATTTGATTTATTTTATGATAATTCGGCATTACAGTATATTATGCAGCAGCACAAATTAAACCATAAGCATGCGGAATGGGTTGATTATTTGTAGAGTTTCACATTTGTGTTGAAACACATTAGTGGACAAACCAACAACGTGGTAGATGCGTTAAGTAGAAGATATTATCTCTTACAAGAGAGTACGATACAAGTGTTGGGTTTTGAGAATTTAAAAGACTTGTATCAGACAGATGTAGATTTTAAAGAGGCTTATGAAGCCTATCAAAATCCTTTGCTGAGGAACAATATTCCATGGCTGGACTATAATTTGCGGGAAGGGTTGTTATTCAAAGGAGGACAATTATGCATTCCCGACTGTTCGATGAGGGAGAACATTATTCGAGAGAAACACAGTGGAGGTCTAGCCAGACATTTCGCCATAGACAACACTTTATTACAGCTCGGACATTTTAATTACTCGCCAAAGATGCGACTGGACGTGTAGCGATATGTGACTAGATGTAAAGTGTGCCAATTGGCAAAGGGACACATCCAAAATATAAGACTTTATATGCCACTTCCTTTTCCAAGTAGACCATGGGACTCTATCAACTTGGACTTTGTCTTGGGTCTGCCAAAGATGCAGTGAGGGTTCGACTCGGTAGATAGATTTTCTAAAATGGCACATTTCATTCCTTGTCAAAAGACCAGTGATGCCACTCACGTAGCACACTTGTTTTCCGCAAAGATCGTTAGATTGAATGGTCTACCGAGGTCGATGTTAATTTCTTTCATGGTATGACATTAATATTATCAATTAGGTGATCTACTAATTGAATTAAAATGATCATGGGATTGATGCATAGTTATAGCAGGAAATTTAAGTTAATATGCTACAACAAGAACAATTAATGGTTGTGTAACTCACTATGATTTTTGCTAAATATTTCTCTAAGTGATGATAATGGGTATTTAAATGGTTAAGGCAGAAATATATAAATAAATTTATAAGGTTACACATTTGTAAATGTTGAAAAAAAGTCCTAACTCCATGCATTTTTCCTGCGAGGTTATCGGGGTATGTTACAAGTTGGAAAGAAGGAGTGCTGACGGGGAAGATTTCGCCCAAGTAATGAGAGATTTACATGAGCAGGTGAAGTTGAAATTATAAGACAACAGTAAAAAATACAAGTAGCAAGAAGATTTAAAGAGGCGAGATGTTCAGTTTAATGTAGGGGACAAAGTTCTTGCACATTTACACAAAGAACATTTTCCTAAGGGCAAATATAACAAGCTGAAGTTTAAAAATATTGGCCCCTGTAAAATTCTTTGTAAATTTTCTGCCAATGACTATGAATTACATTTTCCACCAGGGATAGGCATCTCTCCCATCTTCAATGTGGCAGGTCTTTTTCCATATACTTCCAGTCCTAGAGACGACAGAACAACATGGCCAAAATGGGACACCCAGTTTGAAAGTGGTTCTTAGTTGAGGCAAATGCCCATGGCTTAGCCCCTTGAGATCGAGAGCATTCTCGACACCCAGGTAGCCAAGTGCACTCGTAGGAAGGAGTGCTTACAGTACCTTGTCAAGTGGAAGAACCATCCCATTGAGGACAGTTCATGGCTTGACGCAGCACAAATACAACGAGCAGGCTATTCTGTTGAAGAAATCACGGAACTGAGCCATGAATTTTTGTTAGGGAAGGATCCTGATGTAGGAGCATCTAGCTCAGGGTAAACAGAAAAAAAAGTGTTTGTCTTACATGTTACAGTTGATTAGTTGGAAAGTCATTGCACCTAGGATTTTTATATTGTTTTATTTAGGAATTCCATCATTAGGGTATAATAGTCATTTATGTTCTATAGTTTCACTTAAAAGTTACTTTCAGTTTATATTTAAAATTCATTCCTATATTAAAAGAACAAAATGAAGAATGTAACCATAACTAAACTATTGGCGGTTTCAAAATGAAATTTTTTTCATACAGTAGTACAAAAGAAAAATACATTCTATAAGGGTTGATTTCCATCATAGCTAGAGAGAGATAAAGAAATAAAAACGAATCAGGAGAACTTTCAAGAAACCAATTGAGAATTTTTTTTTTCCTGCAGTCAATACTGTTGTATTTTTCCTGTCTATTGTTTTACTCTATCGTGCAGGGTAAATTGAACTAAAGCGCAATTGTAACTAAGGCATACAAAAGAAAATTTAAACACAGGCATCGGAGTACCACAGCATTTGGACGAGTAGAAGCTTATAAATTTCAGGAAAATTCTTACAGGAAAGAAAAATACGCATGCATTCACAAATTAACAAACATTTTAAACATTTCCAAGTATTACAACTTTCACTTCATATTGACAGACTTTAATAAGAAAATTCCATTGTTTATAAATAAAAATGTCTCTGCTGAAGAGTCCCAAATGACTATAAACAAGAAATATTACATATCAAAGTCTATAGATTGGGGTTTCATAACCATAAACTAACAACGCCTTAAATAAAAGGCAAGTTAGCATATAAACAAGCAGAAGTAGAACAAAAGTTGAACGCGGAATTGTTTTACAAACCTTGGTCTTTTCGCTCAGGAAAATACCTCGATAATAGAATAATTACAATAGAAGCTACAACGAGAAACGAGGGATAGAAGCCGTGTTCTACAACCAAATAAATTACAAGTTATCAAAGTCAAACTAAGAAGACGACCCTACCGATTTTTCGGGGGTCGATAACCGTGAGAAACAAAGATTTCAAACAGACGAATTTGTAAGCCCCTGTAAGAGGAATGAAGTTTTCAAGAGTTAGTGCTCAGACATGTTATAAGAATAGTATTGAGGTCAGAAAAAGAGAAAGTAGAGAGTTTACAGAGTGTAGCTTACCTGAACGAAGGAACACCGAACAAAGGAGAAAATCTCGGTCGAACATCAACAAGGGTCTGCTCACAAGGAGCGAAGACAATTAGTAATTCTTAAAATTGCAGAGAAATTGAAAAAGGATGGATAGTTTACCTTCGAGGAATGGATTGAGCCGAAGCGGATGCCGAAAACCCTTGTGATCTCGACCTGTAAGCACAGACAACAACAGTTAGAATACAAGTAAACTAGAGGTGGAGTTGAAAAACAAATATCGAACTGAACAGTATACATGGGAAGCCAATAAGTAATAAAAATCAGAAAATCACCATCTTGCGAAGAATTGTTGAACACCACTAAGGGATTTGACAAACCCTTGCCACAGAAAAATAATGTGAAAAGAGAGACAAGCAAAGTTACCATATCAGTGAAGACCCTTGCAGAGAAAACCCTCACAAAACCCTAGAATAATGAAAGTGAATGTCGACAGAGTAGAGTAGGGTTTGGATAACGTGGGAGAACAAAAAACGAGGAGCTGGACAGGGGTCCATCACAAGCCAGCCACAAGGACAAGTGAAATAAAATGACAGTGTTTGAGAAATAAAAACAAATCTGCCATCGTATCATACGAATACCACCAATATCGAAACTTTTGTTTCATAATTATCGAATCTGTAATGTGTATATGATATAGTCAATCATACAATATAAATTTGTGACCTGTATTAAGTTTTATTCAATAGTTTTGAATGCATATTTAGTGTTAAGGGCTGGGCACCATCAACAAATTAACAAATTCTTCATTTACATATTTAGTTCCAAATGAAAGCTCAATTTCAGGTTTAAGTTCTATATGGAAGGTACAAATATTTTATGAATTTTATTAAAAGTGTACAATTCAAGCATATGAATAGAATCCAAGAAATTAAATAGTGGATTTGGATTTACATTTCAAGGATAATTTTGAACCTTCAAGTTTCGAATATGGATCTACTAATAAAGTTTGAGTGCAAGAAATGTAAGGATATATAAACACTATTTATACTTATGAAGTTTGGGAGTTTACATACAACCCATATGAAAATAAAAATATATGTACTTAATGGTTATACAAGACCATGTACAACAACTATGGGAGTATTGAAAGACACAAGATAAAATTAGTTTATGCAAGCTTCACATTGATGTATGGGACTGAATATGAAGATACATTTGAAATAATGACAAGATAATTAATAATTAATTAATTGATAATGAAAAATTCATTTTGAGTGGTTACTTAGAGGAATAATTATATGGTGAATAACAACAATATTTTTAAGTGAAAGGATATAAATATTAAATATACAAGTTGAAGAAGGATTTGTATGGTTTTGAGAAGAATTAATAGTATGGTGTATTAGGATTGATGGATGTTACGAGGATAACTCCTTTAAAGGAAGTGTGAACCTTTCATTTACTATGAACAAAAAGATGATCATGTTCTTATTGTAATTTCGTATGTTGATGATTTGTAGATGGATATACAATCTAAAACGAAAGATGATTCCAAAATTGTTACTATGAATGAATTTGAGATATATAATATTTGGGTTTGATCTGATATTTTATAGGAATGGAGAATACAAAAAAAAATGAAATTTTCAATTGTAAAACAAGTATAAAAAATGTATGTTGAATAAATTTGATATGGTTGGTTGTAAACCAACATCCACTCCAACTACTTGTGAAGTTGTGTTGTATAAAAATGATGGTGCTAAAATAGTTTATGAGAAGAGTTATAAAAGCATTATTGTGATTTTCATGTTTCTAATCTACATAAGATATATTATTGATTATATAGTCAGTATGGTCTAACACAACCAAATGCATATGAGGAAAACGAAGAGAATATTGAGTTATGTGAAAGGAATTCTAAATTTTTATATTCATTATCACCCTTTCGAAGAAAAAAATTGTCTTGTTATATTTAGTGATTTTGACTTGGAAGGTATTTGGGATGGATGAAAGTCTACATTTAATAAATTTTTTTTATTTGGTTAAGTATGATTACTTCAAACTAGAAGAATAAAATCATAGTTTTCCTTTCATCATAGAATATATTGCATTCAACTTATTAGTACACCAACATTATAGCCTAAATAATTTTTTTTTAGAAAAAATGGAAGGAAAAAATAGGAAAAAATATTTTGTTGCATTAAAGTATATAAAGATTTAAAAACAACTTACATATCATATCAGTTATTGACACTATGATATCATATCTTAAGCCCTCTTGATATTAAGTGGCAGTATACTAAACATTGATGCTAGACTAAGCATGTCAAAATGCATGTCACGCCATACTTTCCATTCATATTCAGTGTTCTTTAATCATTCTTAAAGTCTATATTACTTTTTATTTTTCAAATTTTATATTTTATATTGTTTTTCATTATTTTAAAATTAATTGTATGAATAATTTATCGAAATTTTATCAGATGTTTTTCCAAATATATTGTTGTAAAAATTCAATTAAAAACAAAATCTATTGTTGTAAACATTCAATTAATAACAATATTTTCGGGTTTTATAACACTGTACTTGTACTTGTTGATTAAAACCAATATCATCTTTTGTTAAACACATTTCATATATCTAAATTTTACATTATATTTCATTTTTGTTATTATTGGTGCAAAAATTTTAAAAACAAAAAATTATTTGTTTTTGTAACTTTGAACTTGTTGATTAAAACCAACATCCTCGTTTATTATCATAATTAGTGTTGAACCCATTCCATATACCTAAATTTTACATTATTTCACTTTTTTTTAGTATTTGTGCTATCTTTTATGCCTTAAGAGTGTTAATATCTTATATGTTATTATACCTAATTTCATAATTGATTTAGAAATAATGTAAGGTTTAGAAAAATATCTATAATAATTGAAATTATCACAACTTGATATACATAAATTATAGTTAATTTTTGAGTTGATTCAGAAATAATGTAAGGTTGAAAAAAATATTCATAATAATTGAAATTATCACAACTTGATATACATAAATTATAATTACTTTTTTAATTGATTTAAAAATAATGTAAGATTGGAAAAAATATACGTAGTAATTTATATTATTACAACTTAATATACATAAATCTATAATTTTTCCATTTCTTAAACTTTATTAACATTTTTTTATATATAATCATGTTAATAAATATTTAAGTTTAATGTCCACTAAATTTTAGATAAAACACTATGTCTAAACTTTTCGTGATGTAAAATCACAATTTCAATTCCCCACTCTAATCAAAGTAATATATTTAAACATAATAATAAATTTAAATTAAATTTAATAAGCAAAAATCTATCTAGATAACTACCAACAATACTGAAATCATTATTTGTCCTTCTTGTAACACCAATAAATATCACTCACATGCTACAGTTTACATGGGTAAGAGAGCTTTGGGAGGATATTAATAAGGAGAACGAACACAACTCAGCCCAACACGTTGCAGGAGTGCAATGGATAGGTGGTGAAAGTACGGAGGACTAGACTTTGA
Organism: Pinus albicaulis; assembly: GCA_034641835.2. Lineage (NCBI taxonomy): Eukaryota > Viridiplantae > Streptophyta > Pinopsida > Pinales > Pinaceae > Pinus > Pinus albicaulis. Next base: position 409,484,322 of record CM076578.1, on the reverse strand, counting down.
CATTCCACGTAATAGATTCTTTTAACGTATTTGAAAGGTCAATTCATGTGCGTGACATTTATAATGTTAATTTAAAAATTTTATGTAAGATTATGAAAAAGTTTGGCAAAAATTTATGAAAAACTGGATAAGGAAGTCAAATTTCAAGATTTTGAGTATAGGAGGGATTTTTGATGGTGCTGAATCCATTTCAACTCTTAAAAAAAATTATTGAAATATTCCAATTACCTGAGAAAGTAGTCATTCCAAATTTGATGAAATTTAATGTCTAAATGACCTAGCTTAATTCGAATGGATTTAAAGTGAAAACTATTTTTAACTCTAAAACGAGTTGTTTTTAATGAGACTTTTTAAAAAGTTTTCAGTGATTTTTTTTAATATATAATTTATATAAAATCTCGCAGGAATTCATTGAAATCACATGTTTTATAAGTAAACTTTGCACAATAGAAGTTCCATAGGGTTTTTTAAATGTACTAAATCCATATATGTAGTAAAAAAACGAGTTTAAATAACACAAATCAAAATTTAACTTTAATTATTTCCACAGCATTTCGACAAAAAATTAGCTTTTAATTTTCCATTACAATCTATATTAGTAAATATAAAACTAATTTTAATATTTATTTATCATTTTAAAAATGAAATTATAATATTAAAACGGACACCACATTGTTTTTGAAAATTTTAATAATGTTTTGACTATTTTTTAACATTTTAGCTTCTAATTTTACATTACAATCTATATTAATAAATATAATATAATGAAATTACACTCTTGTAAATATAATATAATGAATATATTAGTGAATATAATATCATAAATTGTTATAGTTTGAATTATATAATATCTAGAATAAATATACATTAGCTTAGATTTATTTAAAATTTAAAATTTATTAAGTTTTCATATAAATCAAATCTCTTTTTACTATATTTTTAGAGTGAGATTTGATTTTTTAAAACTTAGTAGATCCAAAACCAACATAAATCTAATAACGAAAACAACAAAATCGTTGTAAGATGCACCTACTATACTTTTACCTGACATATCATTGTTAACATGAATAGACAACATAATAAAGATAATCTCATTCCTCTTACAATTTTATACGCAATCCACATAATAGCAAACTCTTAACCATAGGTCGGGATTGTGTTATAAGTACAATGTTTCGTATGGTGCTTGATTAAGATGTTTGACTATTTGAACTTGGCCAACCATAGTTCGTTCATCATATACATTTCCTAACTTGTAAGTTTATGGGTACATGCCCAGTCATTCTATGTTTTCGGAAACGGAGACCCTCTTGATATTTCTCTGGAACAAAGTTTCTCGCATCTCTCAGGAATCTGTGCACATAGGTGATCCTATGGCTGGATCATCAACAAGGCATCGACGATCTCGATTACCTCACTGTCAAATCAAAGGCTCTGGATAATCGGGGTTTAGTTAGGGTATCATCCCTCCCCCAAACCCTTTTTCTCGTTTTCATTTGGTACCTCGGTTGCCGTCAACTGCAATTCAACGAGGACGATCTATCTAGGTTCGCAGCTTGTTTTAGATCTCAGTCGTTATGCACAGGTATTATGTACTCCCCTTGGTTACCAAATACTTGGGAATTTTTTTTTATCTGTGTCGGTTGTATTTGCATTAAACTATTTATCGGTGTTAGGGTTTTACTTTTATTCTTTCCTTATATTTCGATCTGCTCCTCCATCTGCAACTTTCTCACGCATTTTCTTCTGGTTATGTAGATAGACAGTGCTCAATCCTCGTTTACAGTAGAGAAATTCTCCGGCTTGGCCAGGTGCTGCCCGAGTTACATTAGTAGAGTTGGTTGAACAACTTCACAGGTATAGTTACTGGGTTCCTATCTTTTGTTTTCTTCCTAGGTTCTTCTACTGCACAGTTAAGTTTGACCTCAATTTTGTATCAATTTTGTCGAAATGGCTCTCTCCCTAGCATCCATTCCATGCTCGCCATGGTGCCGAGTTTCCACTTCCTCATTGGAAGCCAGATATTTCTCTTCTGACAAGGTTTGCGACACACGAATTCACCAAGGCATACACTTGTTTGCTCAGTAAATTCTTCCTAGGGTTTATGAAGTCACATATTTTTTTTCTTTTTCATATGGACAAAGTTACGAGCCTGGAACTGGCTCATTTCTGAAGTAATTTTGAAATTGACTGTATAAACGGATTTGGAGAATTGGGTCTTTTACATTTTCTTTTAATATGAATTTATGTTCTATTATTGGAGGGCCGTCGTTTGTTGGTCGACTCCTCATGTTGTGCTCGGTTAGTACCGGTCGTGATTGTGCACATAGGCGGTTAAGTTTCATGCCAAATCTTTGTTGGACTATAGAAGAAGGTGATGAATTTTCTAACTATTTATTACCTCTGGTATATTTGGAATAATGTTAGCTTATTCCAACTATTCCAATTATCATAATCTAGATAAAATATCAGTGTGCAAACTATTTTCATTAATCAATCTGATTACACACATTTATACATGAGATAGTCTCAAGATAGGAAATCTATCTTGGACCCATAATAATGTAGTTTAGAGAATAACTCAACCTCACACTAAACTAGGAACTAACCTATAAGATAGGAACAGACTCAGAAGACAAGTAGGAATTATATATATTCCAATACATCCCCTTAATGACTACTTGTCTCAATATCCTTCTGCAAAATCTGCATTTTGTCCTGTTTGGTAATTACACTTTGTATCTTGTTCATGATATTGTCAATCTCCATATAAAGAAACAACCATCTACCGAAATGCATGGGTTCCCAACCGCTGCAACTGCGAGTGTACTAAGAAGTTCTTCATATACATGGTTCATCCAACCTCTCGATTAACTCCCCCTAAATAAGAAATTTCTCCTCATGGAGTCTAAAACCAATACAGTCCACCCAAGTGTATCCATCCCGCATGACACACTCTTCGAGGGTGTTAAAACTCTCTGACAGAGGGAACATATAACAAAGGGGTATGCATGCCTCTCTGGGTCTTACAACATGTACAAACAATGTAGATTTGCTTATAATTACAAACTGTGACTCATACTCTACCATACTCATGAGTCTATTCTACAAACATAAACAAACTCAGAAATATATAGTTCTACCTACCTTCTATGATCTAGGAACAGACTCCTTAAATAAAGAATTACAACCACAGACAAGTAGGAATTACATATTCCAGCTCTCCCTGAATGACTACTTGTCGTGATATCAATTCACAAAGTCTAGTTGTGGTCAATAATAAGAAAAAAAAGGATATGTCGACATCCATATAAAAGAGCAACCATCCACCAGAATGCATGGGTACCAACCGCTGCACCTGCTGGTCTCGTAGGATGTCCTTCACATACATGGTTCTGTCAACCATTATCACTGCATAAATGTACCTGTATCATAAAAAAATGTGTTTGCAACTCAAATTCACCACAAACGGGAAATCCCATGTGCAGAACCGGCAATACTGTCTGCGACTCAAATCCATGACAAACGGACGAATCCCATGTGTAGATGTGCCAAGAGGAGAGATCAACGCCTTTCTAAGCCAAATATACACATCCAAATAACAATCCCTAACAGTCATACTAATTGCGCCTTTTGACGCGACTGTCAGATAAAAAAAATGCGCCGACCCTCCTGTGCTCAGAAACAAGAATATCTAAGACCTGTGAGTGAGGTGTTTACTGTAGTCCACCTACTCCTGTGAGCATTTAAGCTTCTGTAAGAATTTCAGCTCCTGTGTGCACCCGGGGCACTTATAGCCACGAAGGCTCCTGTAGCCATGAAGGCTTCTGTATGTGGTTTCTAGTTCACCACAAAACATCACTTTAGAGTGACAAAAGATGGTTTTCGGCTAACCATAACCTGTACTTACAAGGTGGTTTTGAGATTACCATGAACTTTAAACATCCCTTAACAAGGCATACATTCCATACTCCAACTTTTGGAGTTTCCAGGTACATAACATGACCAGTACAACAATTTTCCTAGACTTGCTTATAACATGCTAGGGAGTCTATCCCACAAACCCACACTAACTCAAAGAAACATTTACTTTGTTGTCCATTATAATATTTGTTGCTGCTTCATTACCTCCTCTTTCGTTGCTTACATCTTGTGCATATTTTTCTTTGTCAAATAAATTCTTAGAACTCCATGCTTAACCTGTCATTTGTTAGAGTCGTGAATTCTAACAAAATAAATTTACCTACATTGAGTTAGCTAGACTCAATAAGGCTCAATAACTTTAAACATGATTCCAAGAAACTAAAATAAAAAACATAAACTCTTCTGATTAATTTCTCTATCTCTGCCCAAAGATGATTATTTCTCAAACATAATAGCAACCATTCTTCGGCAACGATACCTCTGAGGGATCCACTGATAAAGAACTGAATTGATGACTTTTCAACTGCACTCAATGCAGTGCATTCCAAAACTGATGATCTAGACATAGGCACTCATAACCACATGAAGAGAACACAATCTTCCCTTCAAAAAACAATAATCCAGGACTCCACGGTCTAATCCTTCATCGTCCACAAATTTACTATCAACATGCATAAAATTCAACAATTTTATACACAAAAGTTCTCGTTTCAGTATCCAATTCCCCTGGCATCGCAACATAATGCCACTTCCCCTGTTCACGGTATCAAGGCTTGGTAATTGCTTCCAAGCATGCCTCCTCATGCTCACTGACAGGACATGCAAACTCCATCATCCTCCAATCTATGATGTACCTCCATACACTATGTTTTGATGCCATTTTCATTGTTATGTCTTCATCATATCTGGTAGTAAATCATTCCTGCAAATGAATTTGTTTATTGTTGGAATGGGCAATTCCAACAAAGACTCGCACTCGTGACAATAGTTGCCTAAACTAAATGTCAGAATAAATAAATTAATTCTTTCAACCAGATTCACATTACTCACATGACCAATATTAAACACAGGCAACACGAAATCATGCCACCACTTTCGATCTGCACGAGACATGCTAGTAAATTGTAAACAAACCACCCAGCAGACTGGAGCAGTAGCAAGGCACCACTGCAACAACAACCCAGTGTCTTCAGATTGAGGCTGGAACAAAGCAACAAACCAAACTCGAATGTTTCTTTTCCTCACATATTCACTTACATAATGCTAAGGAAATCCCGCAACCAACAGATCACCAAGGGATTCACCCACTCCGCTATATTCTCCATGCAACAACACCCTTCAATCCAACGATTGGCAAAAAAATTCAAAGAGCAAGCAACTCTATGATAAAGAAGATCATGTATGATGGAAAGCTCGATTGCACCATACACCTGAACATTTATGAAAACACTTTCGCCACCAGTAATAGCAATGCTTGTTCCAATAGAAATTTTGTTTATAAAAAACATAGCGTCCAGAATATTGATCCTTCTGGAACATGAATGAGTGTAAATTCAAGAAAAAAAAGCAATACATGTCCACAGAGAAAAAATGGCAAGATAAAATATCATCGGGAATCAACTGTGTAAGCAAAACCTAAATCACAACATCTTCGTATTGCTTCTATGGATCGATATAGGCATCAAAATCTGGTTTGCGGACTTCGATACTTGCTTTGATACTTTCTATCAATTTCTTCACCTCATTGCGGATGTCCAAATATATACTGAAATCCAACAGCTCTCTCACACAGGCATCAAACATGGGATGAAAGCCTTCGATGACGAGAATCTTGGGAGGTTTGATCTGCTCCGAAGGATCTAGAATACCAGTGACGTGGTTATAAATGGGCTTCATAAATGGTTTCCCCTCCTTCATGTCCTTGACCTGCTCAAACATGAGATCAAAGTTATTAGCCCTAGGGTCAAGAGCTACCACACCTTTATCCTTCCTCCCATATCTGTCCAGGGAGTGGTAGTCGTCCAAGCATATGACCATGGTAGTATCGCTAATGAGCGTATTGGAGTCAGGATTTCCACCCTTAGGGGGCTCTGCGGCTCTTCCAAAGACACTTGTTAGGCACCTCATGAACGTACTCTTTCGTTGCTTATATGCATCAGTCAACTCTCAATGACAGCTGGTATATCTTCTCGTGGAGTAACAGCCTCCAGGAACTACTGCATCGTTGTCTAGCAGTACCAACTGCAGCGAACAAAATAGATCGCACAACCATTTCGAATTCTGCATCTTCCATAACTATAATGGCATTGTTTCCACTAAGTTCAAGCAAACACTTCCCAAATATTGTATTGACTACTTTCTAAACAATTTGTCCAACCTGACGCACGCTCTCGGCCTCTTCTGAGGCTCGACCTCCAAGAATGGGAGCCGTGCCTCTAGACTACCACTGCACTCTACACGCATTCCACGCAGCCACTAATCGGGTCACCAACTACACATGGATCGGCAGCATTGCCAAATAAACAGATCTGAGCTCCACAACAGCAGCTTCAACTAAGCAAGTGACCTCGACTCTGCAAGGATATTGATTTGCGGCTGCCGCTGGGACCAATTACACCAAGCACAGTCCCCTTCCATATGTCCACCGATACTCTAGACAAAAGGCATCGCCCCTCATCTAACTACTTCTACAGATTTCTAACACTCAATTTCGGATGCAGATTTCCATTACCGGAACCCTCGACGTGCTCCTCATCGATGAGAAATAGCAGCTCCTCTCACAATCTCTCAGCTCTTTTAGAAGCTTGTAACTCAGCCTTAATCCGAGCGCACATTGACTTCTAATAGGTTCAAACCAGGAAGCTTGTCAAGGCTTCCCATCGATGCTAGGGATCAAGCTGTGACCACAACTCGACAATTCCGTTGAGCAAACGCAAGAGCCAAAGCGTGGCCGATGCCTGCAATTGTGCATCCTGTGATTACCACCACATCATGTTTCTCTTCCAAAATGCTCTTCCAAAATGCTTACGACAATCCCATAACAACAGAGTATAATACAAATCCATGAATTGACAATTTTCATAAAAATATCTCAATTGCTTCTGCTCACCAAATATACGCACCAGTGCCTCTTCATAAACAACAAGCAGTGAGATTCTAAGGCGTTCATATCGAATGGACAAACTTAAAAAAAAAAAAAAAACTTAAAACTAAAACAATAAAAAGTAGAGTATCGATATTTTCTTATTTCCCTCAGCACAGGAGGGGCCCAGGCCCTTATGGGCTCTAATACCAAGATAAAATATCAGTTTGCAAACTATTTTCATTAATCAATCTGATTACACACATTTATACATGAGATAGTCTCAAGATAAGAAATCTATCTTGGACGCATAATAATGTAGTTGAGAGAATATCTGAACATCAGACTAAACTGGGAACTAACCTATAAGATAGGAATAGACTCTATACATAGAGAGAATAAAAAATAGAAGACAAGTAGGAATTATATATATTCCAACAATTCATACACTTCGGTATGATGGTTTTGGTAACATGTTTCTTGATACTATAATGTTGAACTAGTGTCATTCTATTCTATTGGGCTCATAATTTTAATATTTCTCTTTAACTGAGTTTCTATGTACACATTTATTCACATGTTATTGCATTAATTACAATTTATTTAGCCTCGGGTCATGAGAGTCGGAACCCTGTTGCAGTTCTTCCTTGGCTCACAAGTTTTAATCGAAGGTTTTGGGGAAAAGGATTATTCAAGCCCTTTGGACTAGCCTCGGGTTGAACTAACCTAGGTGAAGATTTCCACTAGTTACAACCTAGCTCAGGAGTATTCTCTAGAAAAGAACAATGTTTACTCTGAGTAATGTCTTGGTCTCGCTAAAATTTTCCCATCAACCTGTGTCCTCCCCCTTCTTCTTTATCGAATCGAGAAATTTTTTGAAGAGACTAGAAAACAAAATCACCCTCGAGAAAACGTCACTCCACAGAGATTTACTTATCTCTAGGAATGAGAGTCAAGAACCCTAATTATCTTAACTTTATGGAAGTTAGGTGATTATTCAGATTTTTTTCCTGATGGTCCCAAGTCTACCCAAATTTCTAATCAAATAATAAATGCACATAATATTATATAATTATTCCATTTTTTCTTTACCTTGTTAATTCATAACAATTTAAACTTTCATCTTATCAAAGTAATTGACAATAAATCATTATAATTTAAAATAACTGGAAAGTATGAGAACTAAATCGGGGTGTTACATATTCCCCCCCAGTTTGAAACACCATCCTCAGTGTTTTATTCATGTCCCTGAAACAGATGAACAAATGAGGATAAGCTTGTCGCATTTCACTTTCATCTTCCAAGGTGGCCTCCTTTGGGCTATACATTGGGTATTGTTAACCAATCACCCAAACCAATATGTAAAGTTTAATATGGTAGATTTTTGGGGTAAGGGGATAGGGCTTGGCCTGCGCACCCCCCCCCCCCCCCCTCCCCCCCCATTTGTTTACCATAGCACTTCTCTGCGGGAATCGTGGGGCGGAGGCCCCACTGAATTTTTTTATTAAAAATAATTATTTCGACCACCGATATTATTAATTAAAAATTCTACCTTTAGGCCATTGTGAGCTTTTTAATTTTCCCACAATTTGCGCTGAAAATTCACAATTTTTTTTCTTCGTTAGCAAAATTCAGGGTGAAATTGTAGGTCGACTCTGGATTTTGTGGAATTTGTAGAGCGACTAGGAGCAAAGATAGGAAAACTCATAACTTATTCAATTTTTAACCAATTTGGGAGCAAAAAGAGGCTATGCAAGAATTTTTGATAGTTGTGAAGCTAATGGAACAGGTTTTGAAGACATTGGAGCACTATAAACTGGTGTAACCACCATTTTTTATCATAAATGATATAGGGCCAAGCCATTGGAAGCTAGACCAGGAGATGTAGCCTAGGAGAGGTGAACTCCTCCATCACCTGTTGTGTTGTGGTTATTTTTATGGTGTATATGTATTTTTTTCTGTTATTTAGCAGTTTAAATTCATGCTTTATGTGTATAAGAATTTAACATAAAATCTCATAAAATTTAATTTTAAAACTTGGGATTTATACAACGTCAAGCACATTTACATTAAGATTTCAAAGAGATCAAGTTTGGTATCAGAGATTACGTTTTCTTGTTACTATGAGGATTTAATTATTTTCAAGTGTTTATGATGCTTACAAGATTGAAGCTCAAGACATGTGAATGAAATATTGTGGGTGCAAGTTCTCAATTTGAGACAAGGACTAGGAGATCATATTTGTCGCAATTTCCACCACAAGTTTCACCTCAAGTTGTATCTAAAGCCTCAATGATCACATATCATCAAGGAGGAGTTGGTAATATGTGAGAGGATGAGAAGACTTTCAGAAAATATTTCTTTTACATGATTGAAATGGTGAGGGTTATCTATGAAGAGAGAAATTAAATATTGCGGGGTGAAAGCTCCATACCTTCAAAAGGAAATGGTGACAAACCACCCCCTTCTCCACCGTCATCTTCACCTCCATCCTCACCTTCATCTTCATCATGTTCCATAACCATTATTACTCAAAAACATCCACATACCCCAAGGGTTCATGTTAAAAGTCCCTTATTAAAACTTGATATCAAATTGAAACTGACTGTGTATTATGGTGAAGTGAATTATAAAAGACTTGATAACTGGGTTCATTAACTTGAAGTTTATTGCAGTATTTATAACATCAAAGATGATGAAACAAATATTTATCTGGCTTCATTAAGGTTAGAAAGTGCTTCTTTAATTTGGTGTGAAGCCAAAACACAAGAGGATATGAAAAATCATCATAAGGTCTCAACCTCTCGGATAGATTTTCTTGTTGCACTTAGAATAAAATTTTATCCATTAGCTTATATGTAGAAGGCTATTATGGATTGGTATAATTTTAGACAACTAAAGGGTCAAAGTATGCAAAGCTACACCCAAGAGTTTAGAAGAAGGTATTTGATACTAGGTGTAGCCTTGCAATCACAAGACACTTGTTTAGATATATTGGAGGTTTGCACAGTTATTTGAGGCATACTATCCTTATGTTTAATCCTACAATTTTATATGAGGTTTTTGTTCAGGAAGCACATCTTGGAGCAAGGAGGAAAAAAAATTCACAAGAGGGTAGCAAGAAGCCATTGATAAGTGGAGACAAGGGTAAGAGTAAGTTCAAAGGGAAAGGAAAGAATAATGTATCTATCAAGAAGGAAGGAGAAAAATTAACATGTAGACATTGTTCCAAAGAGGGTCATGATGAAGCTCAATTTTGGAAGATTCATCATGAGATGAAATCAAAGAAGTTTAACAACAAAGGTAATCAAAATACAGCTACACCTACATAACATGACTTATCCACTGATTTTGGAGATGAAACAAATATCACATCAATGGGAATGAAAGGTAAGTACATAGTAAGAAATATCTCGTCAAGTTGTATGAATGATACTCAAAATGAGAAAACAGGAATTTGAATTTTCCATATCCCGAGTATTTCGAAGCATAGAAAAGTTTATACACTCTTTGATAATGGCACAAGAAAATTTGATTTCCAAATACTTAGTTAAGAAGTTAAATTTAGAGAACATTTCTCATCGAAGACCTTATCCTTTATGCAAGAATGAAAACTTACAAGTGATGAGGAAATGCATACTTAGATTTGCAATTACTTTGGGAAGCCCATATTTTTATTATAGGAAAGATATTTTTCACCGCCATCAAAACAAGTATCACTTGTTCAAATATCGCGTTGAGTACATTGTTATATCACATCGATATAAAATAAACATTTCACTTGTAAATTTTGGAAAAATGAAGAGAGTCATTAACGCTAGCAAGAATTGTGTGTTTTTCATGCTCAAACAAAATAATGATGTTGAGAATGAAACTTTTGAATGTTGTAACTCAAGATTGAAATATGATTTGGTTGAGGTTGTTAACCAATACGATGAGACATTTGAAGAGCCCAACGGATTTCCTCCCAAGAGTGGAATCCAACATTAAATACAATTGCAGCAAAGTTGTCCTCTTCCTAAAATTGTGATGTATAGCATGTCAGTGATGGAAAGTTCAGAAACTAAAAAAAAAATTCAAGAGTTGTTCGACAAATGGATCATCAAACCAAGTACTTCACTATGCGGGTCAACTACTTTTTTGGTGCTAAAGAAGGATGGAACATGGTGCATGTGTGTGGTCTTCTGTGCTTTGAAAAAAAATACGCTAAATAACCATTAACCAATTCTTAGAATAGATGATTTACTTGATCAATTGAAATATGAAAGATATTTTACTAAGTTGTACTTTAGCAATGGCTATCATCAAATTAGAATTTCTAAAGGTAACATATGGAAAAGAAGATTAAAAAACAAGTTTGTTTAAATGGCTAGTTATGCCTTTTGTTCATTGCATTGCTCCTGCTACCTTCATGTGTGTGATGAATGATGTATTGAGGCCATTTATAGATTATTTTTGGATAGTATACTTAGATGACATATTTATTTTTAGTAAATATCATGAAGAACATGTCATGCATCTTGAAAAAGTACTTAATGTCTTGAGGAAATAACAATTGTTTTAAAGATGTGAAAGTGTGAGTTTGGAAAAACCTATTTAGTGTATTTTGGTCATATTGTTCTACAAGGTGAATTGAAAATAGATCCCTTCAAGGATGATGTAATTTGGAATTGTCCAAAGCCAAAAATAGTTACGGAGGTAAGAATATTTTTGGGAGCAACCCAATATTTGAGGAATTTAATTGCTAAATTCTCTTTTATTGCAGCTCCATTGCATGCATTGAAAAGTGTGGAGCAGGTCTTCCAGTGGGGAGGTAAAATTCAAAAGCCATTTGATGTATTGAAGGAAAAGATCAGTTCATCTCTAGTAATTTCAGTTCCATACTTCAGACCGTCATTTTAGATTCATAATAATGCTATCGACTATGCCATGGGTGCATTCCTCATGCAACATGGTAAGTCCATTCGTTTCATTCAAAAAAAATTAATAGTACAGTGATTAATTATCTTACATATGAAAATGAATTAGATGCATTGGTGCATAGTGTGAAAAAGTGGAAACACTACTTGATCGGTAAGGAATCAATCATTCACAATGATCATCAACCATTGCAATACTTGAAATCACAAACAAAGTTGTAGCAATCAAGGCACTTTTGATGGACGATTTTTCTTGAAGAATTCCACTTGATGATAAGGTATAAGAAAGGTATCTACAATAAAGTTGTGAACATGCTTTCTAGGTGTATTGTTAGTGATGCCAATATTCTTAAGCATAATTTTGTTTTTCATAAGAGCTATGTTGAACAATATGCTTTAGATAGTGATTTTAAAGATGTATATGAAACTTTCAGTCAAGGGAATCAAGTAGAAGAATTGGATTATCACATGCATGATAACTTGTTGTACCATCTTGGTAAGATTTGTATTCCACAAGGAGAAAGAGGCAACATCATAAGAGAGGCACATACTTCTCTTATTTCTATTCATTTTAGTGTATGTAAGACGGTGGCACATGTAGAGAGTTATTGTTATTGTCCTCGTATGCTTGAAAGTGTGTCATGCTTTATTAAATGATGTTAATTATGTGTTGTCAGTAAGCCTAACAATATAAAGTTAAGATTGTGCACACCACTTCCAATACCTTCTCATCCATAGGAGAGTGTTTCTATGGACTTTGGGATGCTTTCCCAAGTATCCCTTCGCTTTAAATTTTAAAAATCATGTTGCTATTGATGGTCATAGTGACATAGAAAAATCTAAAAGCTTCATTAAAAAAATCCAATTGGTACATCAAGAAGTTCAAGAAAAACTGGAAATATCCAAGTGAAGTACAAAACCATGCACGATAAGCATTCTGTAGATCACAATTTCCAAGTTAGTGATGAAGTTTGGTTTCACATTAGAAAATAAAGGCTTCAAGGGGAAGGTAAAAAAATGAAACCAATTTGATATGGTTTATTGATAATTTTAGAAAAGATTGGTGATAATGCCTTCAGGTTGGATTTGCCTTCATTATGCAAATTTATGTTGTTGGTAAGGTTGAGAACTTAAGGTTGTATGAGCATCCTTTGATTGAAGATGAAGGAGAGAATGTTAATATTCCTTATATCGAGGATTTCTCTCCTGAAGACCATGAATAACTAAAACAAGACACCATTATTGACAAAAGAATAAGGACTTCAAAATGAGGGAATGTGGAATACCTTTGTATAGGGCTCGAAGGAAAAAATCCAGCTCAAAGGAAAAAATCCAAGAAAATACAAATGGACCTAGATTGGAAGGTGAGGGAACTATACCCTCACCTATGAAAAACTAAAAGTTATCTTTTCAGGCCGAAAAGCTTCCAATGGGGAGGAGTGATCAGGTGGTCAAAAATATACTAAAAATTTAAAGTTGTCTGAATGGTGTGGAACCTGATGAACCACATAGATATTGTCTTTCCTGAATCCTATTCAACTTTTTTTGTGGGAAAACAACATCAATGCTCCCAGAAACGACTTATGTTAGTTTTCTCAAAAGCACAAAATTTTGGCAAAAATTGCTGAGGCTGCCCAGTTAGCTATCCATATAACTGACTAGGCCTTGGTCAAATTTCACTAGCGTTGTCGTGGGTGAATTCTATTGGCTAGATGGTGGTCAACCACATGTTTCCACCTTGCCCAATCAAAGAACGCCACATGGAAACATGAGGGCCACTAAATTTTTTTAAAGTCTAAATTAACCTCTCGAACTCACAACCAACAACACGGTGCTGTAACATGTCGATCTATACGATGGGTCTTATTAACCACTGATCTAAACCAATATATAGATATTAATATTGCAGAGATCTGGGGTAAGGGGCCAAGGCTTCGCCCTGACCCCCCATATGTTCACCATAGATCCGAATTTTGGGGAATTTGTAGAGCGACTAGTAGGAAAGCTAGGGAAACTCATAACTTCTTTAGTTTTTTACCAATTTGGGAGTAGAAAGAGGCTATAAAATAATTTTTTACAATTCTGAAGCTAATGGAAAAGGTTTTAAACCATTTAAGCACTATAAACTGATGTTACCAACATTTTTTAGTATAATTATATAGGACCAAGCCATTAGCAGATGGACCAGGAGACGTAGCCTAGGAGGGGTGAAGTCCTTCATCACTTGTTGTGTTGTCATTATTTTTATGGTGTATTTGACTGTTGTTTTCTGTTATTTAAGAGTTTAAATCCATGCTTTATGTGTATAATAATTTAACATAAAATCTCATCAAACTCAATTTTAACACTAGCAATTTATGCAACATCAAGCACATTTACATTAAGATCTCATACAAAAAATCCAAGCTAAAGTGAAGCTACTGCTCTTTAACTTGGGTGATAGCTCACTTTCATAACAATTTTCCTTTTTTATCTAGGATACACATTGGTTTTACCATAAATTCTCTGTCCAGTTCTACTTGCATTAAAAGATAGAACGATATTTAGTTCCATGCAATTAAGATGTTAAGGTACTTTCTGTAGAGCTTATATACATTACCTGTACATACTTTCAATATATAATGTGGTTGGGGTTGTATATGTATTTCTTTAATACAAAAATATGAAATACGTTATGGATTCGCATGTAATTTGGTAATGAAAGTTTTTAGGACACTAGTCCTATCGTTTCTAGGATTTGGAAAGGGCCATAATATTGAGGTATGAACTTACTGTAGCCAACACACTTCAAGGTACTTCTTCTGTGTTAAAAATTCACATTAACATGTTCCCCCAGCTGGAACTCCATAAGACTATTTTCTTATTAGCATAATATTTTTGTCTATCTTGGGTCGCATTCAAGTTTTGTTTCACTTTATTTACTTCTTATTCCATTTCTTACAACATATCTTGTCCCAACATTAATATGTTCTTAAGGTTCCTCCAATTGGTAGGATTTTTTCATTTTCTTCCATACAAAACTTTGAATGAGCTCATTTTTAATGACTTATGCTAATTATTATTATATGTAAACTCCACTAAATGGAGGTACTCCACCCACCTATCCAGTTGTTGCATTGAATACATATGAAACATATCTTCCAACACTTGGTTCACCCACTCTATTCTTCCATTAGTCCAAGGGTGGAAATTTCTGCTAAAGTGAAACTGAGTGCCTAATATTGAGTAAATAAACCTTGAAAATGCAGATGTGAATTTTTCCTCTCTGTCGGAAATTATTACTTTCAGCATAACATGTAATCAAAATATCTTTTTCATGAATATATCCTCAATTTGGAAAGTGTTGTAGGTAGATTTGACATGGATAAAGTGTACTAAATTTCTCACTTTATCTGCCACTACCGTGATTGAAACATTTTGTTTTGTTATTTTTAGCATTCCAATTATGAAATCCAACGTAATCATGTCCCATTTCTATTCATGTGTTGGTAAGGGGTAGAGTAGACAAATTGGATGCTAGTGGTATTCCTTCACTTGATGGCATTCCAAGTATTTCGTTAGGTATCCAACAATATTTCTTTGAATTCCAGACCAAAAGTATTGTTTTCTAATAACAATAAATAATTTCTGATATCCAAGATGGGAAGCATAAGGTTTCTGGTGGAACTCATCCAATAAAAATTGTTGAATTATTTGCTCGTTAGGAGCATAAATTATCCCCTTAAAACTAGTAAAATATTATTATTTATATCAAAATAAGTCTCTTCTCAAGTGCCTTGAGCTTGTTTACTTTATTCCATAGAAAATTGTATTTTTGATCAATGTACACTAATTCTCTAATTTTTTCCGAAAGGTCAAATTCAAATTGATTATATGAAATTTGATGAACATACTGTAGCTTTTTTCTCAATGCATGAGACACCTGATTTTCCTTACCTTTTAAATTCTTAATGTCAATCCATCTTGCTTGACATGCATTAAAATTAGGTTTTTTAAAGAAACTAGTTAGGATGTTATCATCAGTCATGAGCAAGAGTATTTTCCCCATATGAGAATTCCGCCAAATGTTAAGCACATGCACAACTATAGTTAATTTTATATCATATGCGGAGTATATATTCTCAATATCCTTTAATTTTTTAGATTCATAGGCCACTACTCTCTCCTCCTGCATCAATACACCTCCAAATCCCTCTTGGAAAGCATCGGTGCAAACTATAAATGAGTTTTTTGGGTTTGCAAATTTTAACACAGGGATGGTTTTTAATATACAGTTCGATTCCTCAAAACTGTGTTGACATTCGATAGTCCATCTGAACATTCTTCATTTATTTTGCATCGTTGTTATAGGATAAGAATTTTTTAAAAATACCTCAATAAAATGATGTTAGTAGCTAGATGAACCCGTAAAATACCTAATATAGTACACATTCCTAGGGACTGGCCAACACATGATAGTACTAAACTTTTTTGGATCGACCATTAATCATTCTGAAGAAACTACATGCCCAAGGTATTGAATCTAGTTTTAACAGAAATCCAACTTGCTAAATTTATCATATGAATGGTTTTCCCTTAAGGTCTGTAGCACTACTCGAAAATTCTCCTTATGATCTTCCACTTTTTTCGAGTAAATCAAAATTTCATCTATGAATATCAAGACAAAATTTTCCAAGTATGGGTGGAATATTCCATTCATCAAAATTATAAACATTTATGTAGAATTAGTCAGGAAAAAGGGTAGCACAATAAATATATAGTGGCCATAACCAGTTCTAACCATTGTTTTACTAATGTCTTCATATTTTATTTTTATTTAATGACAACCCAAGCGTAATTCTATCTTTCAAAATACAGTATCCCCCTTCACTTGATCGCATAGGTCGCTGATTCTTGGCAATGGGTATTTATTTTTAATGATTACTTTTTTCAGCGGTCTATAATCAATACACAATCGCAAGGTGTCATCCTTCATTTTTACAAATAACTTTGGAGCACCCTAGTGTGATATGCTTGGTTGTATATATCCCTTATCCAATAATTCATCCAACTATAATTTCAATTCTTTTAACTCCAAAATGTTCATATGGTAAGGGGTTTTTGACACTGGAGATTCCCCTGGAATTAATTCTATTGTAAAATATATATCTCTATTGGGTGGTGTTATCACTCAAATTTTCCTTGAAATTGTTGGAAGAGGAAAGGGGTCCAAGGTAACCACAAACAAACTTTTAGATACAGAATCTAGCCAATTTGTATCCAGAGAGGGCTCTCTCTTTATAACTTAGCTTTGTTTTTAGAAGGTATTAGGCTAGTTATAAAGTCCAAGGGTTTTGTTTGAATTTGGGTGGTGAAATTCGATAAATGAGGGCGAGATTGAGTATTTCATGACATTGGGCTATGGAGTCAAGAAAATGGCTTCACTGGATTAAGTTTATCAGCAAAAGATGGCTTCAGAGGGCAAGATAATCAAACAGTGAAACAATTATAGATCTTAAAGGAATGAAACGGGTTTAAAATTGATGAAAGGCAATTAAGAATCGTTCAACACATTCAAAGAGGGAAAATGAATGATTACCAATAAAGATAAATTAAGTATTCTTTACTAAATAATCAAAATGCTTAAAATAGAAAACATGAGCAATTAAGAATTCGTTGTTTAAAACCAGTTTAGAAGAAAACATTTAGAATAAAAATGATTGAAATCAGATGACACTTAAGTACCTTCTGATTTATTATTTTTCATTAATCATTTAGAAATGAAACATAGTGATATAATAAATAGATATAAAAACTTCAACACAAGAGAAAGATGACTTATTGATCCGTAGTCTCACACATGAATCCTGCAAAAAGTCTTTTGCATCAAATCATCATCCAGCTAGCCACAAAGAAATTTCTCCAATAGCACTTTATTCCAAAAATGTCAATATTACAACAAAGTATAAGAGTCCACCCTCAATACTCCCAAGAGTGAAGTACTTATACAAATTCTAAACTAAAATATCTTGAAAAAATATCAAGATTAGTTCACAAATCTCTCCAACTATTTTACATAAATAGAACTTAAGTAAATGACACTCAAAATAATGCATCTATTTGGCACTATTTTGTATGGATAGGTGATGAAAAAGAGGAGAATTCGAATTTGATCCAACTCTTAGTTGATGATGAGGCATCCAAGTCACTAACTGCTTCCTTTCTTTGTGCATTCTGCTCCAACAATTCTGCAAAATTGGGGTCCAATGATATATTTTTATTTCTCAATCCGTAATAGATATGTAAAAAGTGAAAGAGGTTATGGTGTATTAATATGTTGGTGATATAAACCTCTTTAAGTTTCCTAACATTCCTCACCATATGTGCACAATAGGCTCTGTAAAAAGATGTGTAAAACAGAGTTTTACAGAATCTAAAAAATAACCTTTAAATATGTGCATGTATCTCAGATTCTGAAATCACTGTACAAAACGTGAGAAAGGTTTTTGTAGATGGATCTCTTAGGAACAAAAACCTCCTTCATTTTTGTATGATGTATTTTGTATTTTCCACAATCCTCTCTGCCAAATGATGACTTAACTGGAAGTTTCTGCAAAAAGTGCTTTCCAACATTGTTTAATATTTCCAAAACCATAATAGCTGTTAGAAAAGTGAGAGAGTTTTTTGTAGATGGTCCTCTTAAGAACATAAACCTTATTTAGTTTTGCAAAATTAATCTTGGATTGATCACAATAGTTTCTACAAAACAATGACTTAAACATGAAATTTCTGCAAAAATGTTCCTTCCTGTTGTGTTTTTCATCTTTTCACTTTTTTGTTCTTTTGACTGTTTTACTTTCACTTTGGATAAAATTCATTGTGGCTGGTGAAATTGTTTTCATATTTGTTTAACCCTTAATATCTTCATATTTATTTTCACTGTTTACTGTTTACTTTTTACCACTCTATTTTTATTTGTCTTCACTTTGTCATGAACTTGTATGTTCTGTTTTGTAACTGTCTTCCCTGCTGTTTATCTTCATGCTAGCTGATTTACTTGACTTGGTCTTCAATCTGATACTCTTTAATCCTGATACTCTTTAACTGTTCTTTACTGTGTCCTTTTACCTTCAATGTGTAGTTTAGGTTTTTACTGTCTGTTTCAACAGTAAATCGTTTAATATCCTGTTTCCTTTGCTTGTCTTTCAATTGTATGTTTTATCTTCCATCTCTGTTTGAATAGATTTGATAACACTCTTGGAGTAAACAAGTCTTATGACTAGTATTAAGACTGTTTATCCAAGGATGTGGTCTTCTGATCACCTGTAAAACAAAATAAGTTGTTAAGAAAGCATTGGTTTGTAGGGGAGGTTGAAAAGGTTTCATTTGATTTTGAGAGGTCTGTGGAGTGAATATAGAATGATTTTTGGGAGGTAAACCATGCTCGAATTTCTTAAAAGAGGCTTCAGGTGGTGCATCTGGGTTACAAAGGGTTTTACTGCACAATCAGGTGAAAATGAGCAACACTAGGGTGTTTGTGTTTAAACGGGTAAACGGTTGATATTGGCGAGTAAGATTTGAATGAACAGTGGACAGATGGCGCTGACTTGACAATGTGAAGTTTTGTCGTTAGTGGGAGGCAGTAAGCAGTACACGATCGCACCTCTTTTCGATTTAAGTTGTATCGGGTGGAGGGCAAGCGATTCCATACGATGAATGACGCGTGGCGCGACACTGTTCAGAAAACCGCTTGGCCATCGCGCGTTATCGTTCGAACGTGGATGGCTAGCGATATTGATGTTGATCGTAGATCTTAGATCAGTTGATCGGACGGTGGTTGGGGTGTTGAGATGACGGGAGGATAACAGGCGGGTCCAATGTAATTTATTATAAATTAATCGCATCGGGGGTGATTTGATTGGTGGATACAAGTTATTAATTAATCATGAGGATTAATTAACCCTTATTGAT
Source organism: Pinus albicaulis (assembly GCA_034641835.2). Lineage (NCBI taxonomy): Eukaryota > Viridiplantae > Streptophyta > Pinopsida > Pinales > Pinaceae > Pinus > Pinus albicaulis. The sequence goes on along the minus strand of CM076578.1, from coordinate 409,464,447 downwards.
ACAGCGGGGATGGTTATTAATAAATTTCGGATAAATATATTAATCCCTTTTAAATAGCATTTATGGTTATTTTTAACCAGGGCAGGAATGTATAATACTTTGGGGATTTATATATAATTAAATAATACGGGAAAAAGGTGAATTTTTTTTTTTGGGAGTTATATACTATGTGTTAAAGTTAATATGATTTATGATATGAAAAGTGCCAAGTTAAAAAATTTCACGTATATATTAAAACTTAGGCTAATGATGAAAAAGGGGTTTTTTAGGTGATGTTATGTATTTTCCTAGTAAAGTAGGAATTTACAGTTATGGAATGAGTTTATGAGATCAAATGAATGGTTTATGGATGATTCTAAGTACTTAGGCTCTTAAATCATTGGGTCGAGGGTCTGGTCCCTCCAAAAGTCAGAGAAATGCTCTAAGCCCCTTTAATTTTCAAAGACCTTAATACTTCAGGGGGAATTAGTAAAATATTTAAGGAAAAGTGAGAAGGGAAGTTAATAATTTTGACTTTGTCTTGCTTGAACTGCATCAAGTGAATTGTCTGTCTTATACTTGTGATAAAAGTAAAAGTTAACACATCTAAAGACATTATCCATCACAAGTAATTGTGCAACACCATCTACCTACCCTCCCTACTTTAAGCTAGCATTTTTTCCTTCTTTATTTGGGTGCACTTAGACTGGCAAACCCTTATCAATCTTTTTTTCATTTACATGGCAAGCCTACCTAAGTCTACACTTATTACATCCAAGGGCTCAGATTAAACTGTTTAGCTCCTTTTTATTTACTCTACCTATCTACTTATCTACCAAGATTAAACTATTTGGCCAGATATTTATTCTCTTTTCTACAACATGAAATTGAAAAATGAATGAGTCAAGTTTAAACAGTTTGACTCTTCATAAATTGTAGAAAAAGTTTAACAAGCTACACACAATTGCTTATTACAAAAAATGAAATAGTAGTGGCATCTAGACTTGCACACTTTCCTTGGCCTTTCTTTTGGTGGGGTTCATTTTCTTTCACTTTTTGGGCCATTTTATTCTTTTCACCCTTTGATTTTTCTTTTAAGGTATACCCTCTTTACATTTTTTAAATTTTTTTTATTTTTTGAAAATATTGAAAACCTTTGCAACAAGAAAAGGTATGAACATATTACATAGCTCATCAAGTCAATCATGAAATTTGACACCTATTGGTATAGGAGACTAACACTGGCTCCACTTGGGGATGGCTTTTCCTGGTGAAAATTCAAGAAGAGCAGGGTAATTGGCCTCAAAATTATTTTGACTGAACCATGAAATCTTCTCCTACTTGTTGCTTTATTGTATGCATGACAGTAATACTTCTGAAACTTAGGGCATTCTCCTTGGGCTTCAACTCCAGTAAGTTACTATCCACTCAAAACTTAAAACTTTGTTTCCCAGTTGGAAATCTTCTGCCTTGGTCCAATCCCAAACATGCATTTACTGTGGCTGGAAATCTTGAATTGAATGTAGTCCTTTTTCTACAACCTGAAATCTTATCTGAAACTTAAAACAACACACAAAATTCTTCAAACCAACTTAATGAAAAACTAGCTGAAAATTGAAAACTAAAAAAATTGCTCAAAATTCTGAGCTTATTAGCACTCATCTACCTACTCAATCTATTGTTCAACTGCTAGTTAGGTAAAATGAAATAACCAATGAAACCATTCAAGCATTATGTACTTTGATAGATTTTTTTGCATTTTCTTGTTTATTATCAAAAATGTACTTCTGCAACCTATTAGAAACTTGTCAACAAATGAGAGGATAAGGAAACATTTGATTTCCTTTGTTGACTCTAGAAACTGTACAAAAGGATCTTCCAGAATATATACACTGATGTTTAACTAATCTAAACAACTATACATCTGTTCCGGATGGCCTCCATACCATGAATCTGAAATGTTATTTTCGTCTTTATCTCCCTGCAAACTTTCAGATAAGATTTGCGATGATATTTTTCCTGATTGTAATGTTTGATTGTTGAAACCTTTATCATCTTGATTCTTAAAATCATAATTAGTTAATATAGGAATGCTTTGAATGCCTTCAATATTCAACATATCTGCTATCGGATCCTGAAAAACTTTGGAAAATTGCTGGAACCTATGACATATAAAATTCCATGGGACTTCATAAACTTCAACAAGTTTCCCATCCTTTTCATTAAATATGTTATACCATATTTATTTCAAACACTAAAATGATTCAAAAAATAGTGGTATGAAACTTTCTTGTGTAATTTGATCATTTATTTCAATAGGAACTGATAACTGCAATTGTGAAACTGAAAAATCTTGATCAATAGTTTCATTATCTTCTTTGTTGTCAATCACAATTCCTAAATATTGCTGATTATTGATGGCCTAAAAGTTGTATCTAATGAACTGAAATGAAGCAAGACAAACAGGTAAAGAACCTTCACTTATTTCCACATTTTCTGCTCTTTCTTCCTCACTCTCATGGCTGATCTGTACTAGATGATCACTGTCTTCAATCTGCTGAAACTGAGTTTCTTCATCCCACAAACTAGCTTCTGATTTCTCTGTAAAGTTAGTTTGAGTTTATAGAACATAACTATCATCATAATGATCATACTTAGGCAAATCATCAAAAGAAGGAATGTCATCAAACATACACATTAGATCAACAGATTCCTCTTCCTCATATTGATCTCTAATTTCAGTTTCTGATCTATGATAATTAGGATTAGTAGGAATTTTTTCATGGCTATCAACCTCTTCTATTTCTTCATGGTGATTTTGAATAAAAAAATTCATCTTTCATAGTGATCTCCTTTGTTCTTTCATCTAGTTTTCTTACGAAAAGGTTGAGTTTTACCTCTGCAATGTTTTTATTTTCCTCTTCTTCTGATTTCAACTTTTCCTATCTGATTTTTAGATTAACTTCTACATCAAATGAAATGTTCTGCATCTGTATAAGTGTTTTTGGATCTCTTTCTCTTAACCGAAATTCTATTTCTGGATCAAAGGCACTTGGATAATGCAAGAGAGTTGAATCATGAGGAGGTCTAATATTTTCTGGCATTGAATAATAAACTTGATTAAATCTGTTAGAAAATTGTTGTATTGTTTCATATGAATGTATTTTTAATTGATTATATTCTTCCATGATCACAAAATGATTAACTTTGATTATCCATCTATCAAGGAAAATTTTGATAAACTGCTAGAAATTTGAGATGCTAGCATTAGGCATATTTTTGAACCAGTTCTTTATTCTATTTTGCAAAGAAAGAGAAAAAAAGTATGATTTTAACATCATCTTCATCAATCTCAAATAAATCCAAATAATTCTCAAAACCTTGAATATGTTTTTGGGCAGTGATACCATTCTCTCCATCAAATCTAGGAAGATACTAGTAGTATTTTTTAGGAAAATCATGGAGTATAGGAGGTAAAATAAGGGGCTTATATCTATCTGGAACTTTATATGGAACAGGGATATGTACAGGGATTGTAAGATCAGTCTTGATTATTTGAGGCTTCTTAATTGGAAAATGATCAGTATTAGATTCATAAGAAAGCTGCTCAAAGAGATTAGGATAATTATTACTTACAATCTTCAAAGGAAAATAATTAAAAACTAATCTAAGATCTTCTATAAAATACAATATACATCGAAAAACTTTTGTAATGAGAAAGAACATAATGTCTTGGACTAAGATCCAAGTTGAAAGCCTGATCTTTCCATATTGTTCTTTGAGGTTCATTCCTCCAGTGGAGTCTTGATTGTGAAATTGATTTGGAATTGCCAGGTGGATGATTTTAAAATTTCTGTGTCTGATCCCTGTCCACCATCATAGATCAGATCTAAACCTGTAAAACAATTCTGAAGAAAAAGTTAGTTCTTCAGGAAACCAAATTTTGAGTATTTTATGATTATTGTTTTTTTTTTTTTTTTTATAAATTTTGAAAACAACTTCTATGATTTCTTTAAGAGGCTTTAGATATGAGATTTAAACTTTCTTAAATATTTATTTTAACTAGAGAAATTGATCAAATGTTTGAAACCAAATTTCAGTCCATAAACTAGACCGGAGATAAACTGCGGTAACATTTATTTACTTCTGCAATTGCAAAGCAAAAGCAGTTTCAAAGGCTACCTGGCTAATCTTCAGGCTCCATCTGTATTTTATTAAATAAACAATAGTAACAATGAAAATATTCAGGTCCCCAGTGGAGTCGCCACTATGTTACAACTCAGATTTTCCTTGAAGTTATTGGAAGAGGAAAGGGGTCTGAGGTAACCAAAAACCAACTTTTAGATACAGAATCTAGCCAATCTGTATCTAGAGAGGGCTCTCTCTTTATAATTTAGCGTTGTTTTTAGAAGGTATTAGGCTAGTTATAAAGTCCAAGGGTTTTGTTTGAATTTGGGAGGTGAAATTCGATAACTGAGGGCAATATTGAGTATTTCAGGCCATTGGGCTATGGAGTCAAGAAAATGGCTTCGCTGGATTAAGTTTATCAACAAAAGATGGCTTCACAGGGAAAGATAATCAAACAGGGAAACAATTATAGATCTTAAAGGAATGAAACGGGTTTAAAATGGATGAAAGGCAATTAAGAATCTTTCAACACATTCAAAGAGGGAAAATGAATGATTACCAATAAAGAGCAGTTAAGTATTCTTTACTAAATAATCAAAATGTTTAAAATAGAAAACAGGAGCAATTAAGAATTCGTTGTTTAAAACCAGTTTAGAAGAAAACATTTAGAATAAAAATGATTGAAATCAGATTACACTTAAGTACCTTCTTATTTATTCTTTTTCATTAATCATTTAGAAATTAAACACAGTGATATAACAAACAGATATAAATACTTCAACACAAGAGAAACATGACTTATTGATCCGTAGTCTAACACATGAATCCTACAAAAAGTCTTTCGCATCAAATCATCATCCAGCTAGCCACAAAGAAATTTCTCCAACAACACTTTATTCCGAAAATGTAGATATTACAACAATGTATAAGAATCCACCCTCAATACTCCCAAGAGTGAAGTATTTATACAAATTCTAAACTAAAATATCTTGAAAAAATATCAAGATTAGTTCACAAATCTCTCCAACTATTTTACATAAATAGAACTTAAGTAAATGACACTCAAAATAATGCATCTTTTTGGCACTATTTCTTATGGATAGGTGATGAAAAAGAGGATAATTCGAATTTGATCCAACTCTTACTTGATGATGAGGCATCCAAGTCACTAACTGCTTCCTTTCTTTGTGCATTCTGCTCCAACAATTCTGCAAACTTGGGGTCCAATGATATATTTTTATTTCTCAATACTTAATAGATATGTAAAAAGTGAAAGAGGTTATCCTGTATTAATAAGGTTTTGAGATAAACCTCTTTTAGTTTCCTAAAATTCCTCTCCCGCTGTGCACAATAGGCTCTGTGAAAATATGTGTAAAACAAAGTTTTATAGAGTCTGAAAAATAACCTGTAAAGATATACATGTATCTCTCATTCTGAAATAACTGTGAAAAAAGTGAGATACGTGTTTGTAGATGGGTCACCTAGGAACAAAAACCTCCTTCAATTTTTTATGTTGTATTTCTTATTGGCCACAACCTTCTCTGCAAAATGATGACTTAATTGGAATTTTTTGCAAAAAGTGCTTTCCAAAATTGTTTAATATTTCCCAAACCATAATAGCTGTTAGAAAAGTGAGAGAATTTTTTGTAGATGGTCCTCTTAAGAACATAAACCTCCTCCATTTTTGCAAAATTCATCTTGGATTGATCACAATATTTTCTGCAAAACAATGACTTAAACATGAAATTTCTGCAAAAACGTTCCTTCTTATTGTGTTTTCCATCTTTTCACTTTTTTGTTCTTTTGACTGTTTTACTTTCACTTTAGACAAACTTCAATGTTGGTTGGTGAAAGTGTTTTCATCTTTGTTTAACCCTTAATATATTCATGTTTACTTTCACTGTTTACTTTTTACCGCTCTATTTTTTATCTGTCTTCACTTTGTCATGAACTTGTATGTTCTGTTCTGTAACTATCTTACCTGTTGTTTATGTTCATGCTAGCTGATTTACTTGAATTGGTCTTCAGTCTGATACTCTTTAACTGTTCTTCTTTTACTGTTCTTTATTGTGTCCTTTTACCTTCAATGTGTAGCTTAGGTTTTTACTGTCTATTTCAACAGTAAATCGTTTAATATCTTGTTTCCTTTGCTTGTCTTTCAACTGTATGTTTTATCTTCCATCTCTATTTGAATAAATTTGATAACACTCTTGGAGTAAACAAGTCTTATGACTAGTATTAAGACTGTTTATCCAAGGATGTGGTCTTCTGATCACCTGTAAAATAAAACAAATTTTTAAGAAAGCATTGGTTTCCAGGGGAGGTCGTAAAGGTTTCATTTGATTTTGAGAGGTCTGTGGAGTGAATCTAGACTGATTTTTGGGAGGTAAACCATGCTCGAATTGGTTAAAAGAGGCTTCAGGTGGCGCAGCTGGGTTACAAAGGGTTTTACTGCACAATCAGGTGAAAATGAGCAACACTAGGGTGTTTGTGTTTAAACGGGTAAACGGTTGATATTAGCAGGTAAGCTTTGAATGAACAGTGGAAAGATGGCACTGACTTGAAGATGTGAAGTTTTCTCGTTAGTGGGAGGCGGTAAGCGGTACGCGATCGCACCGCTTTTGGAGTTAAGTGGTATCAGGCGGAGGGCGAGCGATTCCATACGATGAATGATGCGTAGAGCGGCACTGTCCAGAAAACCGCTTGGCCATCGCGCGTTATCGTTCGGACGCAGATGGCTAGCGATATTGATGTCGACTGTAGATCTGAGATCATTTGATCGGACGGTGGTTGGGGTGTCGAGATGATGGGAGGATAACAGGCGGGTCCAATGTAATTTATTATAAATTAATCGCATCGGGGGTGATTTGATTGGTGGATACAAGTTATTAATTAATCATGAGGATTAATTAACCCTTATTGATATGGTGGGGATGGTTATTAATAAATTTCGGATAAATCTATTAATCCCTTTTAAATAGCGTTTATGGTTATATTTAACCAGGGCAAGAATATATAATACTTTGGGGATTTATATATAATTAAATAATACGAGAAAAAGGTGAATTTTATTTTGGGAGTTATATACTATGTGTTAAAGTTAATATGATTTATGAAATGAAAAGCGCCAAGTTAAAACATTTCACTTATATATTCAAACTTAGGCTAAAGATGAAAAAGGTGTTTTTTAGGTGATGTTATGTATTTTCCTAAGTAAGGTAGGAATTTACAGTTAGGGAATGAGTTTATGAAATCAAATGAATCGTTTATGGATGATTCTAAGTACTTAGGCTCTTAAATCATTGGGCCGAGGGTCCGGTCCCTCCAAAATTTAGAGAAATGCTATGAACCCCTTTAATTTTCAAAGACCTTAATACGTCAGGGGGAATTAGTAAAATCTTTAAGGAAAAATGAGAAGGGAAGTTAATAATTTTGACTTTGTCTTGCTTGAACTGCATCAAGTCAAATGTCTGTCTTATACTTGTGATAAAAGTAAAAGTTAACACATCTAAGACATTATCCATCACAAGTAATTCTGCAACACCATCTACCTACCCTCCCTACTTTAACCTAGCATTTTTTCCTTCTTTATTTGGGTGCACTTAGACTGGCAAACCCTTATCAATCTTTTTTTCTTTTACATGGAAAACCTACTATTTGGACACCTTCATCCCGAAGCAAGATTGTTTATTTGAGCTCCTTTTTATTCTCCTCTACTTATACGCGAAAATTAAGGCTGACTTGGCCAAATATTTATTCTCTATCTCTAAAACATGAAATTGAAAGATGAACTAGCCAAGCTTAAACTGTTTGACTGTTCATAAATTGTGGCATAGAATACAAGTTGCACACAATTTGCTTATTACATCAGAGCAAAAAGTAGTGGCATTTAGACCTGCACACTTTCCTTGGCCTTTCTTTTGGTGGGGTTCATTTCTTTCACTTTGTTGGCCAATTTTTATTCTTTTCACCCTTTGATTTTTCTTTTAGGGTATACCCTCTTTATGTTTTTTAAATTTTTTGATTTTTTGAAAATATGGAAAACCTTTGCAACAAGAAAAGGTATGAACATATTACATAGCTCATCAAGTCAATCATGAAATATGACACCTATTGGTATAGGAGTCTAACAAGTGGAATTCCCAAAATTTGTCCTGGAAGAGATCAAAAAAATCCTATATTAAAAGTATATTATGTAGGGAAAATACCTTATCTTCAGAAATGGTGCATCCAAACTACATCGCATAAATCTGATACCCTTTTCGAATACACCTTCCTAATCAATTGGCTGTAATTGGCCATAACCTTATGCTCATTTTGACACCTTTAATTTGTTGTCTACAACGTTCATTATTAAGGAAACTGGTATAATTTTCTCTACATTCAGTGTACACCAATTCTTTTCTAACCAATCCATTCCAATGATCACGTCATAGGATTAAAGTTACTTCAGTTGGTTGTCCCCCTAAGTCCACCGGATAATCTTCCACTTGAGCAGTCACTCTTTGTTTTTATCTGATGGTCAATTGAACCAACCTGGAATTGTTATACCTAACACTTTTCAATTGACACAATGCAATAGGTTTTGGATTAATATAACATAAACTTGCACTGATATCTATTAGAATAAACATCGGGTGGCTAGCTAATTTACCTTTGAACTATACCATGGTTGGATGATACTCGAACTAGTGGTCCTCCAATGCCGCATTGATTTGTGGAATGCCCCTCACTACATCTCCTATTGTAGAAGGCTCGTGAATGTTGGTAGTTGGTTCTGTCCTAACACGATGTGTGAATTTTTTATAATAATGGGGTTCCCCACAGCCCCAAAATTGAAAAGCTGGTTTTGTGATTTATTTGGGTATGGTTTACTTAATTCCTCTATTTTCCAGGTTTCAATTGGAGTTTGGGTTTTATGCCTATTTTTCATTGAAATTCCATTAAAAAATATCTTCTGTGGGTTTTCACTTCTAGCAGCTTTAATACCCTAAACGTTCGTGAAACCCTTCTGGATCTTTGTGCTTGGCCATCCTCTACTTTTTTATGCTTTCTTCTTCATCTGCTGATAGTAGATTTAGGCCTTCTAGTATCTTCATCCATCATCCTTCTGTTGTCAAATTCTAACATCTCTTTCATATAAATTGGTAAATTACTAATAAGGCATTGTACCTTAGGTTTTACATGCCTAATATAAGGAACATATCTCAATAAGGAGGTGAATTTGGTTATGAATTCATCTATTCTATTTTGGCCTAATTTTATGTCATGAAATTCCTTTTCCTTTTCATCATAGAAACACTTCGTTAAATACCTTTCTTTGAGATGTTTTTGGGTGCTATCCCGTGTTACTTATTTTTCGTCAATCTGCCGAATTATTTTATTTTTCTCCCACCACAAGGTAGATTTTTCTTTTGTAGATGATATAAGGCCAACTGAGATTTGAGATTATCATCATATTCATATATCTAAAAATTATTTATTCATGTTAATCTTCCATGCCTTGACATCTTCTTCTACTTCATAATCAAACTTTGGAGGTTAAATATGCTTAAACTCCCCTTGTAATTCCATTTTATGTTTTTTATTTTTACTAGTTGACACATTTTTAGATTCCTCTTCACTGTTTATTTGGTTGCCTTCTACATCAATATGCCCTTCTTCTTATCGATCAAACTCTACTATGTTTCCATTTTATGGAATACGATTCATTGTTTATTTCGTTGCCTTCTACATCAATATGCCCTTCTTCTTATGGATCAAACTCTATTATGTTTCCATTTTATGGAATACGATTTAGATTATTTTTTTTTTTTTGTCACATAGACCCTTCAAAATCATTTCATGTTCCAACCTCAATTTTTCATTACTAGCTCTTATATTCGTCATTTTTACCTGTAACAACTGAATTGTTTCCAACAGTAGAGAATTTTTGTTACGAGTGTGTTCCCCTAGTTCGACCCACATTTCAAGATTGAATTCAATATGAGCTTCTAGTTCGACTATTGCTCATCCATATGGGATGGATCTTGCTCCTCTCTACATAATGGCTTACTTCCTCTATGGATCATAAAGACTTTTTTATTTTCTCCTTTTCCATCTAGCCCAATCAGGCCCCAACTTGTCACCTCGGCTCTGACACCAATTTTAACATGTACCAACTATACTTTTACATTACAAACATATCATCATTAACATGAATATAAATCATAAAAGAAATAATTTCATCTCTATTACAATTATATATGCAATCGAAATAATAGCGAGGTATTAACCATAAGTTCAGAATTTTGTAGAAGTACGATGTCACACTTCTGCATGGTGCTTGGTTATGATGTTTGATTATTTGAACTTAGTGATCCATATTTGGTTCATCATATACATTTCCTAACTTTTAAGGTCATGGGTACACACCCATTCATTGTATATTGATGGAAATCGAGCCCGTTTTGTGGAATACAATTGTCTCACATGTATCGTGGATCTGTTCACCTAGATGATCCTATAGCTGGATCATGAATGGGACATCAACAACATTGATTACCTTACTATCAAATCGAAGGCTCTGGTTAATTAAGGTTCAGTTAGGGTAACATCCCTCCCCCATACCGTTGTTCGCGTTTTCATTTTCTACCTCGACTATCATCAACCACAATGAAATGAGGAAGCTCTCTCCAAGTTCACAACTTCTCTCAGATCTCATCCATTATGCATAGGTTTTATGGACTCCCGTTGACTACCGAATACTTAAAAAATTAAATATTTCTATGCCGGTTGTGCTTGGATTAAGCTATTTCTTGGTGTTAGGGTTTTACTTTCAATATTTCCTTATGTTTCAGTATGCTCCTATATGTACAACCTTCTCTGGATTTTTCTTCTATTTATGTAGATACGAAATGCTCAATCCTTGTTCACAATAGAGCTATTCTCCAGCTCTGCAAGGTTTTGCCTAAGTTACATCAATAAAGTTGGATGAACAACTTCACACGTATAGTTACTAAGTTCCTATATTTTCTTTTCTTCCTATGTTCTTCTAATGAACACATAATTTTTACCTTGGTCCTGTATCATTTTTGTAAGTATGTCTCTTTCCCTAGCATCCATCCCATGCTCGCGATGGCGCCGAGTTTCCACTCCCTTCATTGGTAACTAAGTATTTCTCTTCTATCTAGGTGTCTAACACAGGAATTCATCAAGACAAACATGGGTATTCTCAGTAAATCCTTCCTATGGTTTATCTAGTCGAATATTTTTTATTTTTTTTTAATATGGATAAAGTTATGAGCTTGAAAATGGCTCCAAGGTTTTGAAGTAATTTCGAAATTGATTATATAAAGGGATTTGGGGAACTAGGTCTTTGAAATTTTATTTTAATAGGAATTTATGTTTTTTTATTGTATGTTCTCCATTTGTTGGTTGACTCCTCGACTGAAAATGGGTCCAAAGTTTTGAAGTAATTTCGAAATTCATTAAATAAAGGGATTTGGAGAACTAGGAATTTGACATTTTATTTTAATAGGAATTTATGTTTTGTTATTGTAGGGTCTCCGTTTTTTGTTCGACTCCTCATGTTGTTGTTGGTTAATAACGGTCATAATTGTGCACATAGGTTGTTAAGTTTCATGCCAAATATTTTTTTGAATGTATAATGATGTAATGATTTTTCTGAGTTTTTATTACCTCCAGTATAGTTCGAATAATATTGGGTTATTTCAGCTATGTATTTTTTTATTATTAATATGTTCCTTGATTATGAGAATCATTCCTAGAGTTTGGTAAGATGGCTTTGGTAATACATTTCTTACTACTATAATGTTGAACTCATACCATTATATTCAACTTCAGTTCATAATTTTAATATTTCTCTTTACATGAGTTTCTATATACATATTTCTTCACATGCTATTACGCTAGTTAGAATTTACTTAGCCTCTGGTCGTGAGAATTAGAACCTTGTCAGGTTTATTCCTTTGCCCACAAGGTTTAAGCAAAGGTTTGGTGGAAAAGCACTATAGGAACCCTCTTGCCTTGACCGGGGTTAAAATAACCTAGCCCACACACACTTGTTCATTGTTTTTTTTTTTTTATCAATTTACAGTTCACAACATTATATATATATATATATATATATAATTATTTCTATGCGATCCTACACAGACATGGTACAAAATATTTTCTGTATTCATTTCCTAAATTCTTCCATAGGTAACTGCTTAATTTCCACTTAGACTCTGAACATGAATTTACAATAAAACTTTCCACATGAAATAGAATAAATTAAACAATATTGTAGTTTATTTTATCATAAACTAAATAAGAGAGTCTAGGTTACTTATCTCGAAGAAAACTTAGAAAGTCTAAGAACCTTGTCAGCATAAAATATTTTCCTTCCTTCTTGTGAGACTAGAAATTATGTATGTGTCCCCCCCCAAGCTCCTATACTTCTAGAACATTCCTGTGACTAGGACCACTCAAGTCCAAGCTATCTTGGTGTTAAGGCATTTCCCAAAATTTCCAATCATAGAGCTTCCAAGATTTTGTCTACAGGTGAAGACTTCCACTAGTTACAACCCAGTTCAGGAATATTCTACACAAAAGCACAATGTTTTCTCTCAGTAATGTCTTGGTCTTGTACCAATTTTATCATCAACCTTTGTCTCTCCCTTCTTTCTCGGCGAAATTTTTGCAACTTTGCAAATTGAATAGAAGACAAAAGCCCTCCTTCCCCCACCACTCCCAAAAAAAAAAAAATGAAACCCTTTCCCCACGGAGATTTACTTATCTAGCAATGAGAGTCAAGAACCCTAACTTTGTTAGCTTTTTGGAGGTTAGGTGATCATTAGAGTTTTTCCCAAAGGTTCAAGTCTGCCTATATTTCTTCTTAAATAATAAATGCACATAATATTATATAATTATTCCAATGTTTTATTTAACTTTGATAACTATAAAATTTCACCCTATCAAAGTAATTGAAAATAACTCATGGTAATTTAAAATAAATTGAAAATAATCGATATAACTTGGGAAAAATTACTAATGGTAATTACGCCGTAAGGTGTCATTATTTGAAAACAACTTTCATAAATGCTACTATGTACAATTTTGCAACCGTAGGATGAAATTTTAGATGATTGAATAATTTTACACCATTCAATAAAAAAATTAAAACTATATCTATTTGATATCTCAACCGATTCTTTATTTATGATGTAATTGAATGATGAGGTTTTATATACGGCTAGGGCTCTAGATGCTATTGTGAAAGTGTTTACACTATTGTGAAAGTGTTGCCAAGGGGTGGCAGGTTGGAAGCAGAGAAAACATTGTTGCTACATTGTACAACAACAAAGACCGGCAACATGTGTGGCGCTATCCCAACCCTGTGGAGTCTCCCATGTAAGATATGGCTCTTTTGATGCCCCATTTGTTTTTTCTATTTCTTTTAAAGATGGTTTTTTTCTATTTGTTTTTTTCTAGTTTTTCTTTGCAGTGTTGAAACTAAAAAGAATATTGCGGCATGCATCAGAACCAGTAAGGTTTTTTGTTGTACCTGAATATTTTCATTTCAATTTTAATTACCAGCTCTCCATTTCTACCTCCATACCAATATGCTACTAACCTACTCAAATCTCTGAGCATGAAGAAATCCAGGACCCTACCATCTTAAGTAGCACGATACTGCATCTTCGGAAACTTGTATGGATGTTGAAATCCATTCCTTCGCATGGATTTACTTGATATATTAAAGGATACTCTTTCCAGACTTGATATGTTTCACTTTTCCTTTCCATTATTCTTTCTTCAAACATATTTTGTCTCCTTTATATTTTCTACTAACCAAATTCTCTGATTCTTCTCAGCAGACACTGCTAAAAAATAAATAAAGTCCCCATCATGGAACCATTACAGAACTGTCCATATAATCTTTTTTTAAAAATATCTATATATTTTTTCCAAGTTAGTATCACCAATAGTCTCCACAAGAACATTTACTGTCCTTGAAATGATGGCAACGGTTGGTATCCCTTACAATTATTTATCTAGAAACAATCTTGGAAATGAACTTTGCAGCCCAATGGCAATCGCCACAAATGTGAATTTTTTTAATCAATCGAATAATAGTACCAGGGTCTGTGTTGATAAGCCCAAATGAAATTTCTAGCTTCTCACTATGGTGGCTAAGAAGTTGTTCTTTCTGCTCTTCCTCTACATTATTCAAGACAAAACTTGTGTCAGGCACATATCCTTCTGCCTTCATCTCCATAGATAATCCTTTTTACTTCTCATAAATTTTCATTCTTCAAGTGTGCGATCTGTCTCCTACAATAAAAGCATGCACATGTTTATTGACCTCAATCCAACTACATCCAGGATTCTTGTTTACCCTTCTGTCCTTCATCATTTTTCTCACCTTCTAAATGCAATTCCACTTGCTAGATGAAGCATAAATGTTTGAAAGCAGTAAATAAGGGCATTCATTTTGAGGGTTCAATTAAAAAAAGAAAACTACCATGTGTTCTCCTAGATCTACGTTGGCATGAAATCTGCATCAGGTTTCATTGGCATGTTCTTGATTAAGTCTCTTGCCTCATCGAGGTGCCCAGAGTGGCCAAGAAGGTCCACCATGCAACTATAGTGCTCCATTTTTTGTGTGAGTTTATAGCATCGAGTCATGGAATCAAAAAATTGGCTGCCCTCATCAAGTAAACCACCATGTAAACATGTTGATAAGTCACAAAGCAAAGTGACATGGTTTGGATTCATACCAGAATGTTGCATCTGTTTGAAGAGCCTTGTTCGAAAGTTGCCATTTTGCTGCAGGCAGAAAGAACAGAGACAAATGTCTTCAAGTCCGGCTTCACAGAGGCATCCTGCATTCGTCTATAAAGCTCCAGGGCTTCTACATTATGTCCATTCTGAGTGTATCCTGCAATCAATGTTGTCCACGATTCATTATTTCTCTCCGCCATATCCCTGAAAATATTTAGAGCCTTATCGGCATGCCCATTCAGCATATAACTTGCAATCATATTTTTCCATGATATTACCATTTGTTGAGGCATTTTCTCAAACAATTTTTATGCCTTGTCTATGTTACCACATTTTGCATACATGTCCATCAGGGAATTCTCTAATAAGGTATCCGACTGAAATCCATTCATACTTTATTGATCATGGATATACATGCCTTGGTCCAGACCTCCTAGGTTGGCACATGCAGATACAACACTTGTAAAGGTCTTCATGTTTGGATTTACACGCAGAATTTTGTCAAAAACATTTATTCACAAATTCTGATGGTACTGATGGCTTTTTCCATATAACTATTAATAATGGAATCAGTGAATCGTCCAGGATACTACATCTCATTCCAGAAAATTTTCAAACACATGTATTCACAAATTCTGATGGTACTGATGGCTTTTCCCATATAACTCTCGTAAAAATACTGGAATCAATGTGTTGCGGACGGGGCATTTAAAACAGGGAAAAAGAAATCAAAATCTCTCACAGCACTCATGGTATCAATTCCAGGAGTTTGGATGACATAATTTCTTAGTTAAATGTCCGATATGTTCAAAACTTGAAGTGATTCTACTATCTCCTCGTACTTTACGAATTTCACATGAAGTCATGTAGAAGGTAATCACAATTTTCAATAAAAATTGTAGTAGATTTGCTTTAAATTATTTTACTTGTGATTTTCATGACTATACATATTTACGCCGTAAGGCCTCATCTTTTGAAAACTTTATGGCTTCATTATTTGAAAACAACTTTCTTTAGTGCTAATTTGTACAAGTTTGCAACTCTCATTATTTGAAAAATTTATGGCTTCATTATTTGAAAACAACTTTCCTAAGTGCTACTCTGTACAAGTTTGCAATCGTGGGATGAAATATTAGATGATTGAATAATTTCACACCATCTGCCCTACTTCTCTAGGTCCATGTAGTATGACCTCATTATTTGAAAACAACTTTCCTAAGTGCTACTGTGTACATTAAGTTCATAAAGTAGCTAACTACTAATTTGTTATGATCTAAATGAAAGTTATATTTTGGAAATGGACACATTGGTATTATTTGGTAAATTTTCTTCGCTTCTTTCCTAAAATAAAATGACCCACTCATAACTCTTTGATAGAAAATTATTTCCTATTTCATGCTTTTTAAACTTTTATTTTTCTCCCAAAAAGCTATTTCATCGTTTTTAACCGTAAAATTTTGTCAACATTTGATATAAATAAGTGTCTTCCAAAGGCCATTCAACTTAGTGCATGTGCAATGCATGTGATTTTATGTGCACATCCATTATGGAGGAATGCTAAACGATACCAAGTGAGAATAAGGTTATTCATAAAAAGGAAGGGGAAACCAATTAAGAAGAGGACACTCCTGACAAAGACAGAAAGATGAGCATCAACATTTGATATAGATAAGTGTCTTCCATTTTATATAAATAAGTGTCTTCCAAAAGCCATTCAACTCAATGCATGTGATTTTTCATTGAGCTCAATGCATATGATTTTATGTGCACATCCATTATGGAGGAATGCTAATAACATACCAAGCCAGAATAAGGTTATTCATAAAAAAGAAGAGAAACCAGTTAAAAAGACGAAACTCCTAAAATTGATTGTTACTATGTTTCCTTTGCAACATCTGGTGCAATTTCTAGTTTAGACATCATGTAAAAGGATGAAACGTAGAAAATTAAATTCTTTTTATGAATATGTAACATTTATGAAAATTGGTGTATCTAAAAAATGTGGTTTTTTCTTAAGATTGACATTTTATTTTTTCTGTAAAACATAATGCATATATTTTCAATAGGCCTTGGGTGTTGTATGTAAATGATGTAATTTTTTGAAACAAACTTGTAAGATTCTATATAATAGATAGATCTTGGGCGTCTTTATTTTTTGATAATTTTTAATATATATATATAAGAAACACAATGAAGCCTTAAAATGACAAGGTTGATCAATAGGCCCCTTTATGCTAGTTATTTTTCAAATTCAAATTAGGTCAACCAGTCAAAAATCATATAGGAAATAAAAGACTTATGTTATTTATTTATTTATTTATTTTAATTTTGATAAATAAAAAGTAAAAATAATTTTTTTAATATATATATATATATATATATATATATATATATATATATATATAGCACAAATATCTCTATAAATGTGTTCAATTGATTAGTAATGAATACTTAGAACATATACCAAATCATGGTCGAAAATTATGAAGTTGTAAAAATGGATGTTGTTTTTTTATTTATGCAGACTAAACCAATAGGTTTGTTAATATGAACCTAAAAGAAAAGGGGCCACCTCATCTGCTACATAATTGTAAGAGGTGTTCCCGCAAAATATTTTTTGAAATCAATAACATGTGCACATTATTAATACATGAATATTCTATTTACATGCATGCATTCTAAAATGCAAGTGTGTTATATAATCTTCACACACTCTTTTTCCATCTTCCTTCCCTCTCTCTCCCTCTCCTTCCTTCCCTCTCTCTATCTCTTATTCCTTCCCACCTCTGACTCAGACTCCCTGTTCATCCTTTTCTCTCTACTTTTTTATTTCTCTCTCTCCCTCCTCCCCCCTCTCACTAAACCTCCCTCTTCATCATTTTCTCTCTACTTATTTGTGTCTCTCTCTCCATCCTTCCACACTCTCACTCAACATATCTCTTCTTTATTTTCTCTCTCCTTATTTGTTTATATATTTGTCTATATGTGTCTCTCCTATATTAAGCTCTATATTCCCCTCATTAAGGCCTCCCTATTTCTCTCCCTAACCTGCCCCTCTCTCTCTCTCTCTCTCTCTCTCCCTCATTTCCTATCCATTTCTCTTTCTCACTCTCCTCATGTTTCCATCCTCTCCTGCCCCCCCTTTCCTTATCCCTTTCTTTATCTCTCTCCCTATTTCCCCCTCCATTTTTCCTTATTTCCTCCTCCTCTCACCCACTCTCTCTTCTCCTTCCCCCATCTCTGTCGCTCTCTCTCTTCCTCCCACCATGTCTTCTCCTATCACCCCTCTCTCTCCCTCTATCCCATCCCCCCTCTTCATCCTTTTCTCTCTCCCTATCCCTTTCTCTCTCTCTATGCTTATGTATCCCTTATATATCCCTCTTTATCTCCTTTTCTAACCACTACCTCTCCCTCCCTAACCCACCAATCCCTTCTCTCTTTCCCTATATCCATTTCCCTCTCTTACTATCACTTTGTTTCCCTCCTCTCTCTCCCCATTTCCCTATCCCTTCCATTCTCCCTCTCTCTCTCTTTTCCTTCTCCTTCTCCCATCTCTTTCTCTTTCTCTCTCCTTGTTGGCGAGAAGTTAGGTCTCGTGGACAAGACCCAGGTTCAAGAGTTGTGGCCAACAAAGGGGTCCGATGTAGTCTAGGAACACGCTGACATTTTCACCATGCTCCGGAGAGCAGTGAGTCTCACCCGAGGTGTGCCGCAACCACATGCAGAAGGGGATGAGATCAATGGCAAGGAAAAAATTCGCAACTCATGAAGGACAGTGCATCGATTACATATATAGAGTTATATACGCAAGATCACTTAATAAGCATTCAGACATTTGCAAATAAAATTTTAAACTAGCATAAACAAATTACAGGCATGTAAACATCTTATTGAGACAGCAACCTTCCATTGTATTAATCTCTTGGCCAAACACATGATTACATGGCATTCTCAATGATAGCTTACAAATCTGATATAGATGGATTTCAGAACAGAAAGGTAGAATAGAGAAGATGAGGAACCATAGAAAGGTCATGCATGATTCTTCTGCAGTCTCTCTGTGCGTCTTCCCATGTTATGAGCCTCGCAACCTCTTCAGCCTCCTTCCCTTCCAGCCGGGTGACTGTTATTTATTCACCCGCTCTCGCAACTATCAGTTCCTCTATGTCTTTTCTTCAGCTTCTCCTAGCTTCTCTCCTGTTATCTGCGTGTTCCACTTTCTGTCTTCTGTTGTGTGTTTTCTTCATCTGTACTTGTGCATGTTCTATCTTAAGCTATCCCATGCTTCCGCGCCACCTTGGTAGCTCCGCGACTCTTGGTAGTTGCGGCGCGGTCGCGGTTGCCGTGTGTCTTCATGCCGCAACTCAAAAAGGTCAAAATTCAAAATGTTCTAGCTAAGATTTCAAAAACTAATCAAAAGCAAGGGCCCCAACAGGCCCCGACCACAATTCCTTGACTCATCCCCGAGTCAATCACAAATAACAGTCTCCACTTCCATTGCCCTGCTGGCTCCCGTGCCCTGTTCTGCTGTGCCTTTGTCCCGCGCCCTTTCCTGCTATGCTCCTCCAAGCAGTTGTTCAAACAAGGGCCCCAACTCCGGGACCCTGCGGAGCGCTGTATCTTTAAGCCCGGTGAAGTCCGACACCGCTTGCTACCATTCCTGCATGAGCAAGTCTGCTTCTTCACAGATCCTGGTGGCGACGGCCTCCTCTATAGTCGTCGGGATAGCCCCGAACAGCGTGGCAAGCTGGGTCTCGGCCTTGGCATCCAGATGTTGTATGGATTCGGCACTGGCTCGAATGGGCGGACGGATTTCCTGAATGACCTGTTTGGCCGCTGCCGAGTCAGCCTCAGTCTGTTGCATTTGAATTTCAAGCTCGTCCACCTGGGCATAGAGCTGATCTAACCATGCTGGGTCCGTGGTCTCCTGAATTTCACGGGAAATCTGTTGCAGCTGGGCAGAGATAGGTTGCGTTTTGACATTGAGGGCGAGTAAGCACTCTTGCAGACTTCGCAGAAGGGCATAAGCCTCGCCCGCAGTGGAATGAAGATTCGCCTGCATACTAACTACCTGAGTCTGCTTGGAAGTCACCTGGTCTGAGTAGACAATCTGTGGATCGGGAAGGGTAGGCCGTGTGGCTAACGCCGCTTGGAGTTCCTGATTCTCTCTGCATAGACCAGTGAAAGCAGTCCGAAGGTGGTAAGCCTGGACTGCTACACTGTCCTTTGCTATATTGTCAGGGAGTGGGGCATGATGAGCCCTTGCAGCGGGCCATAGGCCAGAGAACGCCTGATCAGTAATGGTGACCTGCTCCTGTAGGTAGGTCTTCTCCCTGGTCAGCTAATCGCGCTGTTCAGTAAGCGCTGTGATTTGGTGGTGTTGCTCAGTGCACCGCTGCTGCAGCTCTGAATGAATCTGTTCGGCCTTGAGGGCTGCCCGCTGAATGAGTAGGTACAGCTGCCCTGTACCCCATGTTTCTACATTGGCTGTGCTGGAAGCGCCCTGCTCCGGCACCCGTTCCTGCAAAGGTTGGCCACTGGCTACTGATCGGTTGGAGTTCTCAGGAGGAGGGACCGGTGTCTGCTGCTGCATTGAGGTGCCCATATCGGACTTCGGTCGGTCTTGCTGAGTGGTCTGGTCTAGGGGAGGGTCAGCCGAATCAGCCCCAACAGTGGCCATCCGGGTAGATATAGTAGAGAGAGGATCCTGGGGTGTGGCCACGGGGTCAACCGGTGGTACTACGGCTTTAGTACTGGAGGTGACTTCCACCCCGTGGTCTCCTCCGAAAATTTCCCGGATGAGAGGATCTGATACAATGGCTGATGAATTGGAGGGTGCGCAGGAGGTGGCAGGTGGACGGCCGGTGGAGGGAGCAGTGGACGGGGTGAAATAGGTATGGGGGAGGCGAATGTTGAGGAACTCTGACAGATCGATCAGGGGTTCCTCCGGAATCAATGTCCCTGTGAGTGGAGTGGATGGTGGATCATCGTCAATAAGGTCCACCACTGGATCTGTGACAGCAGTGCGGGCCCTCTTTGATGGAGGGGGGTCTGATGGATCAGGTTCTGGGCCCGTTTCGCCCATCGGGGTGATGATAGGGGTGGTAGAGGTGAATAAGTTGGTGGGGATAGGAGAAGTGAGAGGGGTGGTATGGGAGGGAGCAAGAGACCGACCGAGCTGAAATTCAGAAAATGAGGGAAACAAAGGGGCACCACTTGAAACAACTTGGGTTACCACGTTAAGGCGTCGCACCTGGGCATTGAGGTGTTGTACAACGGGGACCAGTGATTCGGGCAGTTCCTGTGCGGTCTCAGCTACATCCTGCGGAGGTCCCACCACAACCTGTGAGGACCCTGCTGCGCCTGTCTCGGCAGGCCGCTGCGCCGGCATCATCCGCTCAAAGTTATATCGGGGGATCCCGTCGCAGATGTGCTTTGTGACCCCCAGCCACGCAGAGACCTCGCGGTGAAAGGTATCATCATTCAACTGGAATCTGAGTGGCGCCATGTGGAAGGTGGCTTCCAGCACGCAAGTTGGGCGGAGGTAAGTGTGCCTATGGCTTACCCCGAACCATACCTGCTCACTATACTCATCCAACAAGTGCCTGGGCACCCGTTGCTGGTTAGACACCACATCTCTCATTAACCCGTACCACGCCCAAAATGCTTCCACGTTCACCTGTTTGGTGCTGGGGTCCGAGGACACCTGCCACGGCGTGAACTTCATCGCGAGAGGCTGGCTCGCGGTAGTCTCTGCCGGCATCCGGACAGGAGGAATGTGCCATTTCCACATGGCGAAAGCTAAAATCAAGTAACCGTAAATGAAACTGGTGGTGCGCTTGTAGTTCTCTTCGCAGGCCGCAAAGAGTTCTTTTAGCACGAAAGAACACCAATTCATCCTGACGCCCTGGATACAGTGCTCCGCAATGGAGATTGTATCCAAGGTGCACTCTCCCTTAGTATAGTGCCGCATCGTCTTGCTAGCAATGAGGTAGCAAGCAAACCGAATTTCTGGCTTATTAATCAAATCAATTTTGGCACCTTTCTCCCCCCCCGGCGGGTGCCATACTTGGTGTACAGGTCTGTGTCACCCGACTTTCGGGCGCGCTTGGACGATGTCTGGCCGGCAGCGGAGACATCGGCGCCATTCTGAGACAGCCCTGTGAGCCGATGAATGTCCTCGGCATGGATGGGGATTTCTTCGTTGAGCCACAGGGACCCGTTTTGTACTCGACTGAGGAGGAACCGGGTGCATTGCAGGGCTGGTCCTGTAGTCCCGAAAATAGGGAGAGTCCTTAAATTCATCAAGGACGATTGCTGGAGGCCCCTGTATTCTTGTCGAATTCAGCTGCTGGAGCTATTGCCTGGTGTATAGTGGTGCTCCATGTATGTCTGCCAATGGAGGTGGGGGAATTCGGCTGGGTCGGACAGGTTGGTGTCCATCAACGCTGCACTGTCATACTTGCCAACCAACGACTCTGTTCGGTGGATTCGGCTGTCTAACACTGGTTCAGGAATGGATAGGAGAGCCTTTGGCATCTTGGCCCGGCGCTGGTAAACCTGGAGAAATCTTCTAGAGCTTCCTTCTAGGTGCGGTGCGCTTTGAGGCTTCAACTGCTCTGGAGTTTCTGCAATTTCCAAATTGAACTGGTCCGTCATTCTCGAGCTATTGGTCTCCATGCAAGTTATGTCATCCCCTGGCACAAGCGGAGTTGATGAGACTCCATAACGACAATTAATTCTTGCTATCCTTCTTGCCTGCGATAATCATGCGATCAATCGCATGCCTGTGTGTAATCTGACAGTTGCTGACGGCGTCATGGGGAAATGGGCGGACGCGACGGCTGAGGGAACTGCGGGTGATGGCAAATGATTATGGTACGATTACTGTCTACTTATGGTAATTTATGATGCAAATCTGAGCGATCCTACGGACTGACAAAAGGACTGACGGAAATGACCTGGACTGACACTGGCATGGGGATGGATCCTACAAGGACGACACGCTAGACTGGCGCGGTGACACGCTGGACTGGTCCGCCACGACCACATTCGGTTACGGTGAGGTAACCGCAACTGACCAGTTATTTGACAGACTGCCTATGAACAGAAAAGACTCCCTACATTCATCCCGGTTGCGGGAGAGTTATTTGACTAAGCTACTCTACGGGTTCTCTCGGTTGCGAGAGTTATTGATGAGAAGTGAAAGGGACCTACTCCTGGTAGGGTTTCAGGCGTGCGCCATTCACCCACCCAGGGAGAACTGTACCGTCCAGCTGTGCCAACCGAACGGCTCCTGAGTCGCGGATCTCGATGACAAAGTAGGGTCCCAACCAGTGCATCTGGAGCTTGCCTGGAAACTTCTGGAACCGGCTGTCATATAAGAGAACTTTGCCGCCAACTTGGAAGGCTTTGGTTTTGATGTGGCGGTCATGCCACGCTTTCTGCCTGGCCTTCTGAACCTTCTGGTGGAATTCCGCCAGGAATCGGGCCTCATCCAGCTCCTGTAGCTCCTGGAGGCATTCCCGAAGTGACTCCTCTTCTGAGAACTGAAGAGACGTTGCGATCAAAAGACTGGGTACAGTGAACTCGGCGGGAATCACAGCTTCCCGGCCATACACCAACTGGAATGGTGTCTGGTTGGTCAAACGCTTCACCGTGGTCCGGTAGGCCCACAATGCCGCTGGGAGACGCTCGTCCCAATCGTCGCGCTGAGCATTGCAAATTTTAGTCAAGCCCTTTTCAAGAATCTTGTTGAATGCTTCCACAGTACCATTGGCCTGTGGGTGGTATGGGCTGCTTTTATGATGTTGAATCATAAATGTGTCCAGTAGTGACTTGACCGTGGCATTAATGAAATGCGTACCCTGATCGCTGGTCAAGCTCCGTGGGCAGCCAAACCGGCTGATGATGTGTTCAAAAATGAACCGGGCAGCGGTCTCTGCCGAGCAGTCGTGTACCGCTGCTGCCTCAGCCCACCGGGTGAGGTAATCCATGGTGGTAATGATGTACCGGGCCTTGGAGTACCTGGCGACCGGGGCGATGGGACCTACGAAATCAATAGCGCACTTTTCAAATGGCCGCAACACATGCACTGGGTGTAGCGGAAGCTCGTCCCGGTGCGAAGGCCTTCCCGTCCACTGGCAAACATCGCAACGCTTCACATAGGCCTTACAGTCAGCATGTACCGTCGGCCACCACAGGCCAGCTTGGAGCACCTTCCTTGCGGTGGATTTCGCACCCACATGCCCTCCCGCAACACCACTGTGACATTCCCACATCACCGCTTCCCGTTCATGATCAAGAACGCATCTGCGCAACACCTCATCAAGGCCCAGTTTGTATAACTGCCCCGCGATCAATTGGTAGTCGGCCGCCCGGACAACCAGGTGGCGTTTCTGGAGCGGGGTGTAATCCTGAGGACATTGTCCCGTGGTCAGATAAGTGGCAATGTCAGCCAGGTAATCTGGTACTGCTTCTACTCGGAAGAGGTCGGCATCTGGCAGCTGGTCGTCCAATGAGCCTTCATTCTCTCCTGTCTCCAACCTAGATAAATGATCGGGACCAACATTCAACCTGCCGGGCTTGACAATCACCTCAAACGTGAACTCCTGGAAAAGTAGAAGCCAGCGACAGATCCGTCCTTCCAACACAGGCTTATTCACCAGATACTTCAATGCAGAATGGTCTGTGAAGAATGTGAATTTGCCACCCAGAAGATAGTGGCGGAACTTCTGGAGGGAGTACACCATCGCCAACGCCTCCCGCTCGGTCGTGGTGTAATTCTTCTCTGCATTCGATAACCGACGGTTGGTGAAGTATAAGGGGTGGTCAACTGTCGTCTCCCCGGGTTGCGCCAATACAGCCCCGATTGCAATACCGGACGCATCAATATGCACATGGAACTGCTTATCCCAGTCGGGATGAACAAGTATGGGTGTCGTCGCCAACTTCTCCTTCAAGGTGTCAAGTTCCTTCCTACACTCCGCTGTCCACTGGAACACCTCTGACTTCCGCAACAGTTTCTCCAAAGGGGCCGTAATCTTTGTGTAGTTGCGAATAAACCGCCTGTAATATCCTGTGTGCCCGAGCAGTGCCCGCAACTGCTTCACGGTCTCGGGGGCCTCCATGTGGACGATGACCGCGACCTTGGCGGGATCGACACAGACCCCTTGCTTGCACACCACGTGGCCTACGAGTGTGCCAAATGGAACTGCAAAAATACATTTCTTCAAGTTCAAGGAAATCTGCAGCTGACGACACCGGTCAAACATAACACGCAACAGGGAGGCGTGTTTCTTCAACAGGCTATAGACGGTCTAGTCGTCCATGTAGACCTCCAGGAACTTGTGAATGTACTCCCGGAAAGCAGCAATGACAATCCGGGAAAACACAGCCGGTGCGTTCTTCAAACCAAATGGCATAACATGGTATGCGAATGATCCCCACTCTGTGGTAAAATGTCGTCTTCGCTTTGTCTTCCTCCACGATGCGCACCTGATGGTAACCCGAAAACCCATCAGTGAAGGAATAAGCTTCGTTTCCCGCAACATGGTCCAGAACTTCATCGCTGAAAGGAGTGGGAAACGGATCGTGGATGCAGGCATTGTTCAGGCTCCGGTAGTCTACACAGACACGGATCTCCGCTTTGTCCTTCTTGTTCTGGATGACAATGGGACTCACCCATTCTGCTTCTTCTACTGGGAAGATAAGACCTGCAGCCAGCATCTTGTCGATCTCCATCTTGACCTTTTCTTTGATACGTGGGTTCAGCCAGTAGGGTCGGTGCTTCACCGGCCTGGCCCCTGGTTTCAGCGCGATGCGCATTTCGCCCAGGTCCCCCTTGATCCCCTTCAGGTCCGCAACCGAGGACGGGAACAAATCTTCGTATTCCCGGAGGAGGCTGAAAATTTCTTTTGTCGTTTCCTCGTCCCAGTAATCTCCCACCGTTACGAGCTTGGGTTTCTCGTCCATTCCAATGTTCAGCTTCTTTGTCTTTAGCGGCTGTAAATGGACTCCTTCAGTCGTCGGCTCTTCACTGATGTTCCGCTCGCCTTCCCTTTCGTCAAAATAGAGATGCCTGAGGTCCTCCAGAATATCTTCATCTGGATCGCTGTCAATCCGGTGGCAAACCAACTCACGCCTGACCTCCGGTCGTGACACAACCGGACCCCTGTCGGGCTCGGGGTGGTGGAAAAACAAGACCTCCTTGATTGCTAGTAGGGCCTGAGAATCTTGCGTCGTCTCCCCTTCGAACAAGAAGCACCGAACGAACTTGTCCATAACTGCCTGCCAAGAGCGGGTTCCCCGTTTCCGCTCTTCCTCCAAGTACCAGGCCTGGGGAATTGTACCCAGGGAGTGGATAAACCTGTGGACCCACAGCTCCTCAGGGTACCGGGTGCTACGCCACTGTTCCTCGCAGGCCCGCAAATGGTGTCGCGGGTCGGAAGTTCCATGATACTTAAGCATACTGCAGGGTCCTTCGTCCTCTTTAAAGCGTGCCCGCAGAGCATCCGCCACGCACTCCCATCGCAACAGAGTGTTGCGGTGATTTTTCCACCATCGGGCCGACGTGGATTGCAAGGCCACATCCAAAAGAGGCATCCGGCTTTCAGCTGGGACCAGGTCTTCCACCTTGGTAATAAAAGTATTGACTGCTTGCATGTTCGACAAGGTGGGATATCCGCGGATCTCAGTCCCTACCCATCGGACTTGGGCAATGGAGGCACATCTCCGCGTGGTGGTCTCATACCCCCCTTGCTGCCAGTCTTCCCAAGCGAGTTCAGATCCGAGCTCCGAGCTCTGCACACTCCGCCAACTGACAGAGCCAGTCGCGGTCGGGTTAATATAATCGTCCCGCTTTCCTGCGGTCATCTGATAAAGGTGGTCCATCATCTGAGCATCCTCCCGATTGTCCACTGTTTCCGTATATCGCGGGCCTTGATACGGGTCGAGGGGCTGGGTGACCCGTACCTCCCCATCCTCAAAGATCATCAGCTCCTTTTTAAGGTCGATGATGGCGTAATTCTCAAAAGCCCAATCAATGCCGAGTAAGGCGGGATAGGGATCCTTGTCGCCCATGATATCAATAACCTCAAAATCGGTGTATGTCTTCACCCCCGCAACGTCGACCTCGACACCCTCGAGCCGGCCGATTGGCAGAATGCAGTACTGGTTCACCATCCTGAGTTGGATTGGTGAGTAGGCTAGCCGTGGCCTTCCAAGAGCCTCCCATGTCTTCCGTGGCAGAATGTTGACGTCGGACCCCAAGTCCAACATGGTGTCGCTGATTTGGAATCCCGCGACCTGCGTGTTAAGCTGGAATTCTTTGCTTGTTCGTTGCTTGTTCCGCTTCACGCGCTGCACGTATTGAGGGGCAGCGTCCACCGGGTCTCTAAGTCCTGTGCGCCCCTACAGTGCTCCTTCCAAAGCATGCTTGAGCTACTGCCGCAGCGCAGCGTTGTCAACAATCCTGAGGAATAGCCGGAGCCAATCCTCGACCACAGTACCTGCGACGTTCTGCGCCCCAGATTCCGGCAGCATGGGCTCCTCCAAACCTCCCTCATTCCGCAACTGGGCGAACGCCTCAACTGCCTCCTGGAAATACTTCTTCTGGACTTCGGGCCTGATCAACTTCTTCGGGGATGCCGGCCGAACCACTCGTGCTGGCTCCTTCCCGTGGGCATCCTCTTCAGTCTTCTTTCCGCCCCTCGTCACGATCGCGACGTTCTGCAAGTCTGGCGTTGCGGTCCCTCGCGGCTCTGAGTTTATCATATTCGCTCCCCTCTGCCTCGCCCATTCTTCCCACTTCTTGATGAGCTCCGGACAGTCCTCTGTAGCGTGGGCGTTGACCCGGCACTGGGAACACCAGGGTCGTCACGGGAGGGGACATTCTCGAGCCACGTGACCCTCCTGGTCACAGTTGTAACATTTTACAGGACCGCGTCCGCCTGTGCGGCCTCCCCGCATGCCTCCTTCTCTTC
This sequence comes from Pinus albicaulis, assembly GCA_034641835.2. Lineage (NCBI taxonomy): Eukaryota > Viridiplantae > Streptophyta > Pinopsida > Pinales > Pinaceae > Pinus > Pinus albicaulis. Next base: position 409,436,587 of record CM076578.1, on the reverse strand, counting down.
CCCTCGGAGCCTCGTTCACCCTGTAGGAGGGACGATCCAATCGATCCGCAAGTGCGTCGAGCGCCCTGCACTGCTCAGTGTTGTGAGTCGTGGACACACAAAATTCGCAGTACACATTATTCGGGACCGTGGAGTACTTTTGTAATATCGGGCACATCCGAGGAGGATGCCCTAGCGTCTGGAAAATCTCGCAGTATTCTGTGGTGGAGGAACCCGCTTGAGGTGGGAACCCCGCGTAAGGCTATTGCGGCTGGTATACCCCCTGCGGATTCATCGCCGCGCCTCCACCAGGTGGCGGACCCCACTGGATCGTCGCAACCGAGGGTCCTGCTCCTGCGCCGCGTAACCGAGGACACTCGGTTGCGGCGTGGCCCTCGACCAGAAAATGCGTGCACCAAACATTCAGCCGCGCTGGTCTCACCAGGTGAAGCTCCTTGAGATTCTCAGTCAAGCTGGCGATCTGGTGTTGCAACCCTATCAAAGAAGGGTCTTGTGGGGCCGGCCCTCCACGATATTCCTGGGGGTAGGCCGCCATGGCTTCAATCTTCATGGCTTGCTCCAAAGCGTCCTGCAGATTGTCAATCTTCTGCTGAGTGAGGGGGGTTCGTGTCAAGGGAAGCAGAGCCTTGATGAACCAGTCCCTCTAGTGGTTTGGATCGATCGGGTAGCTGAGTTTCCCGATCGCGTCCTTGAATCGCCGCATCAACTCCCACGCGGTCTCACCTTCCTTTTGCTTAATTTCCCACAGCTCTGACAGACCCTGCTGGTCTGTCTGGGGAAGCTTGAATTCGCGGACAAAATCCCGCTTCACGTCCGCAATTACGGGGTTAGGATGAGCCTCGGACCACTTGATAAACCATCGTAGAGCCCTCTCTCTGAGCGTGGTTTGGAATTCTATTAACTTCCCTGCATCTGGCGTCTGGCGAGCCCTCCAGATGGCTTCGCACAGGTACCAGTGTTGCTCTACATCATCATTGCCCCGGCCAGAGAACTCTGGATACCGGGTGAAAGATCCAGCCATGTGTGCTTGCGGAGAATTGACCAGGATAAATCCTCCAGGTCCTGGTTGCGTAACGGTCCCACTAGGAAAAATACCACTACTAGGAACGCTGATGTTACCGGACATTACTGACGCTGATGAACTATTGTATGACTGACTCAATGCTTGTAACTGAATAAAAATATTACTTAAAGGTTGATACAGTACCAGGGGAAGGTCGGGATCCTGGCCATGCAGAAGGTGGGAAGTAGGGCTGCCTGGAGGGGTGGGTGTCGTCTGATCTTGAAACATCCGTTGCATCACGCCGTGCCATTCGTCATCGGAACTCTCTTCGGGCTGCATCTTTCCATTATCTTCGCTAGTCATTATTTCTCTTTCTCGCGTCGCTGGGCTCCCATGCACCCACTGCACTTCCACCGCTGTCCCGTCTTCTTCCCGGGTATCCAAACCCATAGTTCCTGTCCTCTGAGGCACCTCCTTCTGATTTTTCCTCTCGATCTCCCTTCTCTTCAAATCTCGCATTACCCTTCTTTGCCACCTATCGGCGATCTGTGCCCGCCGATGCGCACGTCGCTCCCGCAACTTGCATGCGGCCTCAACATCCATTCCCCACTCCCCACTTTCACATTCTACACAGCATCGGTTCCCTCAACCCTTCCCCCAGCACGGGAGGTTTACGCTTCCATACTCATTTTGTGGAATTCAATCAACCCTTCGTCCACCATCAGAGCTTTGATCCACAGCGGAATCTCCTTCAGCAACTTCCCTCGTAGCCCTGAGTGGAAAACAGCCTCGGCTTTCGAGAAGGATTGGTAGCACTCAGCAGCAAACTCCACAGTGTATCCTTCCAACGTGGTCCTTACCCAAAAATCCACCGCGCGGGTCAGTTCAGTGTCCACCCGGTGCAGTGCCACCAGATCTTCGTGCGCCCACCTGCGGTTTATCTTCCGCAAGCCTTCTTGGGGCACCGTCGCTCGTAACCTCTGCAACCAATTGTAAAGGTCCGTAGGGAACCTTCCCCAGAAAAGTTCGTACGTATCACTGGCTGAGTTAGAGAACAGAACAAGCTCCTTGATTGCCGCCTCCTTTTTCTTGGTCAGCTCTGCTTGCTGAGCAATGAACTGGTCAAGATGATCATCCCACCATCGCCGTATCTCTCCTTCAAAAATCCTCGATACCATGATCTAGGTCCCCTCAGAACATGCAGGTCCTGGCAATGAAACCATTTGTTGGCGAGGAGTCAGGTCTCGCGGACAAGACCTAGGTTCAGGAGTTGTGGCCAACAAAGGGGTCTGATGTAGTCTAGGAACACGCCGACATTTTCACCCTACTCCGGAGAGCAGTGAGTCTCACCCGAGGCATGCCGCAACCACATGCAGAAGGGGATGAGATCAATGGCAAGGAACAAATTCGCAACTCATGAAGGACAGTGCATCGATTACAGATACAGATTTATATACGCAAGATCACTTAATAAGCATTCAGACATTTGCAAATAAAATTTTAAACCAGCATAAACACATTACAGGCACGTAAACATCTTATTGAGACAGCAACCTTCCATTGTATTAATCTCTTGGCCAAACACATGATTACATGGTATTCTCACTGATAGCTTACAAATCTGATACAGATGGATTTCGGAACAGAAAGGTGGAATAGAGAAGATGAGGAACCCTAGGAAGGTCATGCATAATTCTTCCCCGGTCACTCGGTGCGTCTTCCCCTTTTTTGAGCCTTGCAACCTCTTTCGCGCCTCTCCTTTCTCTCTTCCAAATGTGACCGTTATTTATTCACCCGTCTCGCAACTATCGCTTCCTCTCGTGGTTCTTTCTTCAACTTTCTCCTAGCTTCTCTCCCCGTTATCTCGTGTTCCACCTTCTCTTCCGCCGTGTTTTTCTTCATCTCGTACTTCTCAGGCGTGTTCTTTCTTAAGCTATCGCATGCTTCCACACCACCCGTAGCTCCGCGACTCTTGCAGTTGCAGCGTCGCAGCTTGCCATGTGTCTTCATGCCGCAACTCAAAAAGGTCAAAATTCAAAATGTTCTAGCCAAGATTTCAAAAACTAATCAAAAACAAGGGCCCCAACACTCCTCTCTCCTCTTTCCTCCATTTTTCACTCCCATATAAATCTCCCTCTCGACATCCTTCTCTCTCTCTCTCTCTCTCTCGCATCTCTCTCTTCCTTTCCCCATCTATCTCTCTCTCCCGCCTCATCCCTCTCACTCCCATGTCTCCCTCTTTATATCTCTCTCCTATTTTTCCCTATTTCCTCATCTCTATCTATCTTTCTCTCTCTTTTCCTTCTCTCATTTGTCTCCATCTCTCTCCCGCCCGTGTATCCTTCCTATATTCCTCTTCTCTCTCTCTCACCCCATGTATGTCTCTCTCTCTCTCTCTCTCTCTCTCTCTATATATATATATATATATATATATATATATATATATATATCTCCCCCTATATGTCTCCCCTTACATCCATTTCTCTCTATCCTCTGTCTATCCCTCCCCCCGTCTCTATTTTTTCCTCTATCTCCCTTTATCTCTCCCCATCCCTCCCTCCATCCCTTCTTGTCTCTCCCTATATATTTCTTTCTCTCTAGCCTTATATTTCCCACTAATATCCCTCTCCCTCTCCACTTCCCTAAGCTTCCCCTCTCTATCTCTCACTCTCTCTCTCCCCCCATACCACTCTCTCTCTCTTTTCCCCCCATATGTCTCCATTTCTCCATTATCTTTTATTTCTCTCTTCATTTATCCCTCTTTCTATCTCTCTTCACTTTCCCTATCTCTCTCTCTCTCGCTCTCTCTCTCTCATGAGGATTTAATTATTTTCAATTTTTTCTGATGCTTACAAGGTTGAAGTTCAAGATAGGTGAATGAAAGCTTGTGGGTGCAGGTTCTCAATTTGAGACAAGGAAAAGGAGATCATATTTGTCGCAATTTCCACCACAATTTTCACCTCATGTTGTACCTGAAGCATCAATAATCATATATCATGATGGAGGAGTTGGTAATATGTGAGAGGATGAGACGAATTTCATAAAATATTTCTTTTACATAACTGAAATGGTGAGGGTTATCTATGAAGAGAGAAATCAAATATTGCGGGGTGAAAGTTCCATACCTTCAAAAGGAAATGGTGACAAACCGCCCTCTTATCCACCATTTTATTCACCTCCATCCTCACCTTCATCTTCATCCTGTTCCATAACCATTGTTACTCAAAAACATCCACATACCCCAAGGGTTCATGGTAAAAGTCTCTTATTACAACCTAATATCAAATTGAAACTGCCTATGTATTATGGTGAAGTGAATGATGAAAGACTTGATAATTGGGTTCATCAAATTGAAGTTTATTACAAGATTCAGAACATTAAATATGATGAAACAAATATTTAGTTGGCTTCATTAAGGTTGGAAAGTTCTTCTTTAATTTGGTGTGAAGCCAAAACACAAGAGGATATGCAAAAGCATGATAAGGTCTCAACTTCTTCAATAGATTTTCTTGTTGCACTTAGAATACAATTTTATCCATTAGCTTATATGTAGAAGGCTATTATAGATCGGTATAATTTTAGAAAAGTAAAGGTTCAAAGTATGCAAAGCTACACCCAAGAGTTTAGAAGAAGGTATTTGATACTAGGTGTAGCCTTGCAATCACAAGACACTTTGTTTAGATATATTGGAGGTTTACACAATTATTTGAGGCATATTATCCTGATGTTTAATCCTAGAATTTTATATGAGGTTTTTGTTTAGGAAACACATCTTGGAGCAAGGGGGGAAAACATTTCACAAGAGGGTACCAAGAAGACATTGATAAATGGAGACAAGGGTAAGAGTAAGTTCAAAGGGAAAGGAAATAAGAATGTATCTGTCAAGAAGGAAGGAGAAAAATTAACATGTAAGCATTGTTCCAAAGAGGGTCATGATGAAGCTCATTTTTGGAAGCTTCATTGTGAGATGAAACCGAAGAATTTTAACAACAAAGGTAATCAAAATACAACTACACCTACACAAAATGACTTATCCTCTGATTTTGGAGATAAAAAAGATATCACATCAATGGGAATGAAAGGTAAGGACATAGCAAGAAATATCTCTTCAATTTGTATGAATGATACTCAAAATTAGAAGACAAGAATTGGAATTTTCCATATCCCGGGTATTTCGAAGCATAGAAAAATTGATACACTCTTTGATAATGGTTCACAAGAAAATTTGATTTCCAAATACTTAGTCAAGAAGTTAAATTTAGAGACCATTCCTCATCCATGACCTTACCCTTTATGCAAGAATGAAAACTTACAAGTGATGAGGAAATGCATACTTAGATTTGTAATTACTTTGGGAAGCCCATATTTGTATTATAGGAAAGATATTTTTCATCACCATCAAAACAAGTATCACGTTTTCAAATATGGAGCTGATTACATTCTTAGATCACATCGATATAAACTAAATATTTCACTTGTACATTACAGACAAATGAAGAGACTCATTAACGCTACCAAGAATTGTGTGCTTTTAGTTCTTAAACAAACGAATGATGTTGAGAATGAAACTTTTCAACGTTGTGACTCAAGATTGAAATATGATTTGGTTGAGGTTGTTAACCAATACGATGAGATGTTTCAAGAGCCCAAGGGATTTCCTCCCAAGAGTGGAATCCAACATGAAATACAATTGGCATGTATAGGATGTCAGTGATGGAAAGTTCAGAAAATAAAAAAAAAAATCAAGAGTTGTTCGACAAAGGGATTATTAAACCAAGTACTTCACTATGTGGGTCACCTATAATTTTGGTGCCAGAGAAAGATGGAACATAGTGCATGTGTGTGGACTTCTGTGCATTAAACAAAATTACGCTAAATAACCATTACCCAATTCTTAGAATAGATGATTTACTTGATCAATTGAAAGATGAAAGATATTTTACTAAGTTTAACTTAAGCAGTGGCTATCATCAAATTAGAATTGCTAAAGGTAACATATGGAAGACAAGATTAGAAAAAACAGGTTTGTTTAAATGGCTAGTTATGCCTTTTGTTCTTTGCATTGCTCCTACTACCTTCATGTGTGTGTTGAATGATGTATTGAGGCCATTTATAGATTATTTTGGGAGAGTATACTTAGATGACATATTTATTTTCAGTAAATATCGTGAAGAACATTCCATGCATGTCAAAAAAGTACTCGATGTCTTGAAGAAATAACAATTGTTTTTAAAGATGTCAAAGCGCGAGTTTGGAAAAAATTATTTAGTGTATTTTGGTCATATTGTTGGATGAGGTGAATTGAAAATAGATCCCTCCAAGGATGATGTAATTTGGAATTGTCCAAAGCCAAAAATAGTTAGGGAGGTAAGAATATTTTTGGGAGCAACCCAAGATTTGAGGAATTGTATTGCTAACTTCTCTTTATTGCAACTCCATTGCATGCATTGAAAAGTGTGGAGAAGATCTTCCAATGGGGAGGTAAGAATCAAAAGCCATTTGATGTATTGAAGGAAAAGATCAGTTCATCTATAGTAATTTTAGTTCCATATTTCAGACCGTCACTTTAGATTCATAATAATTCTAGTGACTATGCCATGGGTGCATTCCTCATGGAACATGGTAAGTCCATTCATTTCATTCAAAATGTTTTAATGGCGAAATGATTAATTATACTACATATGAAAATGAATTGTATGCATTGGTGCACAGTGTGAAAAATTGGACACACTACTTGATTGGTAAGGAAGCAATCATTCACAATGATCATCGGCCATTGCAATACTTGAAATCAAAAACAAAGTTGCAACAATCAAGGAACTTTTGATGGCTGGTTTTTCTTGAAGAATTCCACTTGATGATAAGGTATAAGAAAGGTATTTACAATAAATTTCCAAACATGCTTTCTAGGCATATTGTTAGTGATGCCAATATTCTTAAGCATAATTTTGTTTTGCATAAGAGCTATGTTGAACAATATGCTTTATATAGTGATTTTAAAGATGTATATGAAACTTCGAGTCAAGGGAATCAAGTAGAAGAATTGGATTATCACATGCATGATAAATTGTTGTACCATCTTGGTAAGATTTGTATTCCACAAGGAGAAAGAGTCAAAATCACAAAAGAGGCACATTCTTCTCTTATTGCTAGTCATTTCAGTGTATGTAAGATGGTGGAACATGTAGAGAGTTATTGTTATTGTACTCATATGCTTGAATGTGTTTCACATTTTATTAAATGATGTTAATTATGTGTTGCTAGTAAGCCTAACAATATAAAGTTAGGATTTTGCACACCACTTCCAATACCGTCTCGTCCATAGGAGAGTGTTTCTATGGACTTTGGGATGGTTTCTCAAGTCTCCTTTGGCTTTCAATTTTTGAAAGGATGTTGCTATTGATGGTCATAGTGACATTGAAAAAGCTAAAATATTCATTGAAAAAATCCAGTTGGTACATCAAGTAGTTCAAGAACAACTGGAAAAGATCCAAGTCAAGTGCAAAACCACACATGATTAGGATTATGTAGATCACAATTTCCAAGTCAGTGATGAATTTTGGCTTCACATTAGCAAATAAAGGCTTCAAGGGGAAGGTAAAAAAATGTAACCAATTTGATATGGTTTATTCATAATTTTAGAAAAGATTGGTGATAATGCCTTCAGGTTGAATTTTCCTTCATTATGTAAATTTATGTTGTTTTTATGGTTGAGAACTTAAGGTTTTATGAGCATCCTTTGATTGAAGATCAATGAGGGAATGTTAATATTCCTTCTATCGAGGATTTCTCTCCTGAATACCATGAAGAACTAAAACAAGACACCATTATTGACAAAAGAGTAAGGACTTCGAAATGAGGGAATGTGGAATAGCTTTGTGTGGGGCTCAAAGGAACAAATCCAAGAAAATCAAAATGGACCTAGATTGGAAAGGTGAGGGAACTATACCCTCATTTTTGAAAAACTGAAAGTTATCTTTTCGGGCTGAAAAGCTTCCAATGGGGAGGAGTGCTCAGGTGCTAAAAAATATACTAAAAATTCAATGTTGTTCGAATGGTGTGGAACCTGATGAACCACACATATATTGTCTTTCTGAATCATGTGCAATTCATTTTTTTGAAAAAAGACATCATATGCTCCTAGAAACGAGTTATGTTAGTTCTCTCAAAAACACAAAATTTTGGAAAAAATTGTTGAGGCTGCCCAGTTAGCTGTTCGTATAGCTAACTAGGCCTCGGTCAAATTCTACTAGCGCTGTCGTGGGTGAATTATATTGGTTGGATGGTGTCCAACCACATATTTCCACGTGGCCCAACTGATGACCATCACATGGCAACATGAGGGCCACCAATTTTTTTTAAAGTCTGAATTAACCTCCGAAACTCACAACCAAGAACACAGTTCTATAACATGTCGATCTATATGTTGGGTCTTATTAACCAATGATCGAAAGAAATATATAGATATTAATATTGCAGAGATTTTGGGAAAGGGGCCAAGGCTTAGCCCTGACCCCCCATATGTTTACCATATGACTACTGGCAAAGAACTGTGTGTGCAGAGGTCTGACCGAACTTTTTTTATTAAAAAAAATTATTTCAACCACCCATATTATTAATTAATTTTTTTTCATTTAGGCCTTGGCGCACCTTTTAACTATCACACAATTTGTGCTAAAAAACTACAAATTTTTTTCTTCGTTAGCGGAATTTAGGGAAAAATTGTAGGATAGATCTGGATTTTGCGGAATTTGTAGAGCGACTAGCAGGAAACCTAGGGAGACTCATAACTTCTTCAGTTTTTTACTAATTTTGGAGCAGAAAGAGGCTATACAAGAATTTTTTACAATTCTGAAGCTAATGGAATAGGTTTTAAACCATTGAAGCACTATCAACTGATGTAACCAACATTTTTTAGCACAATTATATAGGGCCAAGCCATTGGAAGATGGACCAGGAGACGTAGCCTAGGAGGGGTGAAGTCCTTCATCACTCATTATGTTGTCATTATTTTTATGGTGTATTTTTCTGTTTTTTTCTGTTATTTATGATTTTATATCCATGCTTTATGTGTATAATAATTTAACATAAAATCTCATAAAACTCAATTTTAACACTAGAAATTTATGCAACATCGAGCACATTTACATTAAGATCTCATACAAAAAATCGAAGCTAAGGTGCAGCTACTGCACTTTAGCATGGGTGATAGCTCACTTTCGTAACATTATTTCTTTGTGATCTAGGATACACATTGGTTTTACAATAAATTCTTTGTCTAGTTCTACTTGCATTAAAACATACAATGATATTTAGGTCCATGCAATTACGATTTTAAGGTACTTTCTATAGATCTTATATACATTACCTGTACATATTTCCAATATATAATGTGGTTGGGGTTTTATTATATTTATTTAATACAAAAATATGAAATACGTTATGGATTCGCATGTAATTTGGTAATGCAAGTTTTTAGGACACTAGTCCTACCCTTTCCAAGATTTGGAAAAGGCCATAATATGGAGGTACAAACTTAATATAGCCAGCCCACTTCAAGGTACTTCTTCTGTGTTAAAAATTCACATAAACATGATCCCCTAGTTGGAACTCCTTAAAGACTATTTTCTTATTAGCATAATATTTTTGTCTATCTTGTGTTGCATTCAAGTTTTGTTTCACTTTCTTTACTTCTTGTTCTATTTCTTACAACATATCTTGTCCCAACATTAATTTGTTCTTAAGGTTGCTCCAATTGGTAGGATTTTTTCATTTTATTCCATACAAAAATTTGAATGGGCTCATTTTTAATGACTCATGCTAATTATTTTTATATGTAAACTCCACTAAATGGAGGTACTCCGCCCACTTATCCGGTTGTTGCATTAAATACATATGAAACATATTTTCCAACACTTGGTTCACCCGCTCTGTTCTTCCATCATTCCAAGGGTGGCAATTTCTGCTAAATTAAAACTGAGTGCCTAATCTTGAGAAAATAAACCTCGAGAATGCAGATGTAAATTTTTCCTCTGTCAGAAATTATTACTTTCAGCATAACATGTAATCTGAATATCTCTTTCATGAATATATCCTCCATTTGGAAAGTGTTGTAGGTAGATTTGACAGTGATAAAGTGTACCAACTTGCTCACTTTATCTACCACTACAATGATTGAATCATTTTGTTTTCTTATTTTCAGCGTTCCAATTATAAAATCCAATGTAATAATTTCCCATTTCCATTCATGTGTTGGTAAGGGATGGAGTAGACCAATTGGATGCTAGTGGTCTGCCTTCACTTGATGACATTCCAAGTATTTAGCCAGGTATTCGACAATATCTCTTTGAATTCCAGACCAAAATTATTTTTTTCTAATAACAATAAATAATTTTTGATATCCAACATGGGAAGCATAATGTTTCTGGTGGAACTCATCCAATAAAAATTGCTTAATTATTTTCTCGTTAGGAACATAAATTATCCCTTTAAAAACCAATAAAATATTATTATTTATATAAAAATAATTCTCTGCTCAAGTGCCTTGAGCTTGTTTACTTTATTCCATAAAAAATTGTATTCTGGATTGGTGTACACTAATGCTCTAATTTGTTCTGAAAGTTCAAATTCAGATTGATTATATGAAATTTCATAAACATACTGTAGCTTTTTTCTTAGTGCATTAGACACCCAATTTTTCTTACCTTCTAAATTCTTAATGTCAAATTCATATTCGCTTAAAAGAAACAGTCCATCTTGCTTGACATGTATTAAAATTAGGTTGTTTAAAGAAACTAGTTAGGATGTTATGATCGGTCATGAGCAAGAATATTTTCCCCATAAGATAATTCTGCCAAACGTTAAGCACATGCACAACTACAGTTAATTTTATATCATTTGCGAAGTATATACTCTCAATATCCTTTAATTTCTGAGATTCATAGGCAACTACTCTCTCCTCCTGCATCAATACACCTCCAACTCCCTCTTGGAAAGCATTGGTGCAAACTATAAATGATTTTTTTGGGTTTGAAAATTTTAACATGGGGGTGGTTTTTAATATAAGTTTCAATTCCTCAAAACTGTGTTGACACTCGGTATTCCATCTAAACATTCTTCATTTATTTTTCATCGTTGTTATAGGATAATAATTTTTGAAAAATACCTCAATAAAATGATGGTAGTAGCTAGCTAAACCTATAAAATACCTAATATATTCCACATTCATAGGGACTGGCCAATACATGATAGTACTAATCTTCTGTGGATTGACAATTGAACATTCCAAAGAAATTACATGCCCAAGGTATTAAATCTAGTTTTAACAGAAATCGCACTTGCTAAATTTATCATATGAATGATTTTCCCTTTTCTTCTTATGATCTTCCACATTTTTTGAGTAAATCAAAATTTCATCTATGAAGATCAGGACAAACTTTTCCAAGTATGAGTGGAATATTCCATTCATCAAAATCATAAAAATTTATGTGGAATTAGTTAGGCTAAAGGGTAGCACAATAATGTTATAGTGGCCATAACTAGTTCTAACCATTGTTTTACTAATGTCTTCATATTTTATTTTTATTTAATGACAACCTAAGCCTAATTCTATCTTTGAAAATACATTATCCCCCTTCACTTGATCAAATAGGTCACTGATTCTTGGCAATGGGTATTTATTTTTAATGATTAATTTTTTCGACGGTCTATAATCAATATACAATCGCAAGGTGTCATCTTTAATTTTTAGAAATATCCTTGGAGAACCCTAGTGTGATATGCTTGGTTTTATATATCCCTTATCCAATAATTCGTCCAACTATAATTTCAATTCTTTTAACTCCATGATGCTCATATGGTAAGGGGTTTTTAACACCGAAGTTTCCCCTGGAATTATTTCTATTGTAAAATATATTTCTCTCTTGGGTGGAAGTCCCCAATTTCTCTCGAAAAAACATCAAAAAAATCATGTATTAAAATTATATTATCTAGGGAAGATACCTTATCTTCATAAATGGTGCATCCGAACTACATCGCATAAATCTAACAGCCTTTCCGAATATACTTTCCTAATCGATTGGCTCTAATTGGTCGCAGCCTTATGCCCATTTTGACACCCTGAATTTCTTGTCTACAACCTTCATTAGCAAGGAAACTGGTATAATTTTCTCTACATTAAGTGTAGACCAATTATTTTCTAACCAATCCATTCAAACCAGCACGCCATAGCATTAAAGTTACTTAAGTATGTTGTCCCCCTAAGTCCACCAAAGAATTTTCCACTTGAGCAGTCACTCTTTGTTTTTATCCGATGGTCAATTAAACTAACCAAGAATTGTTATACCTGACACTTTTCAATTGACACAATTCAACAAATTTTGGATTAATATAACATAAACTTGCACCGGGGTCTATTAAAATAGACATCGGGTGGTTAGCTAATTTACCTTTGAACTATACCATCCTTGGATGATACTCGACCTAGTGGCCCTCCAATGCCACATTGATTTATAGAATGCTCCTCGCTACATCTCCTATTGTAGAAGGCTTGTGAATGTTGGTAGTTCGTTCGATCCTAACACGATGTGTGAATTTTTTATAATAATGGGCTTCCCCACAGCCCCAACACTGCAAAGGTAGTTTTGTGATTTATTTTGGTATGGTTTACTTGATTCCTCTATTTTCTAGGTTTCATTCGAAGTTTGGGTTTTATGCTGATTTTTCCTTGAAATTCCATTAAAAAATATCTTCTGCGGGTTTTTACTTCTAGCAGCTTTAATACCCTTAACGTTCGTGAAACCCTTCTAGATCTTTGTGCTTGGCCATCCTCTACTGTTTTATCCTTTCTTCTTCATCTACTGATAGTATATTTAGGCATTCGAGTATCTTCATCCATCGTCCTTGTGTCGTAAAATTCTAACCTCTCCTTCATATAAATTGGTAAATTACTAATAAAGCATTGTACCTTAGGTTTTACATGCCTAATATAAGGAACATATCTCAATAAGGAGGTGACTTTGGTTATGAATTCATCTATTCTTTTTTGATCTAATTTTATATCATGAAATTCCTTTTCCTTTTCATCATAGAAACATTTTGTTAAATACCTTTCTTTGAGATGTTTTTGGGAGCTATCCCGTGTTACTTATTTTTCGTCAATCTACCGAATTATTTTATTTTTCTCCCACCACAAGGTAGATTTTTTTTGTATATGATATATGACCAACTGAGCTTTGATATTATCATCATATTCATCTATCTAAAAATTATTTATTCATGTTAATAATCCATGCCTTGGCATCTTCTTCTACTTCACAATCAAACGTTGGAGGTTCAATATTCTTAAACTCCCCTTGTAATTCCATTTTATGTTTTTTATTTTTACTGAGTCACACATTTTTAGATTCCTTTTCATTGTTTATATGGTTGCTTTCTACATCAATATTCCCTTCTTCTTATGGATCAAACTCCACTATGTTTCCATTTTATGGACTACGATTCAGATTCTTCTAGTTTTGTCTGTCACAGAGACCCTTCAAAATCCTTTCCTGTTCCAACCTCAATCTTTTACTACCCACTCTTATATTCGTCATTTGTACCTATAACTACAGAATTGTTTCCAACAGTAGAGAATTTGTGTTACAAGTGTGTTCCCCTAGTTCGACCCACATTTCAGGATTTACTTCCGCATGAGCATCTAGTTCGACTATTGGTCATCTAGAGGGGATGGATCTTGCTCCCCTCTACATAATGGCTTGCTTCCTCTGTGGATCATAAATACTATGTTATTTTCTCCTTTTCGTTCTAGCCCAATCAGGCTCCAACTTGTGACCTTGGCTCTGACACCAATTTTAAAATGTACCAACTATACTTTTACATTACAAACATATCATCATTAACATGAATATAGATCATAAAAGAAATAATCTCATTGCTATTAAAATTATATATGCAATCCACAAAATAGCGAGGTATTAACCATAGTTTCAGAATTTTGTTAGAAGTAAAATGTCACACTTTCGCATGGTGCTTGGTTATGATGTTTTATTATTTGAACTTGGTGATCCATATTTGCTTCATCATATACATTTCCTATCTTTTAAGGTCATGGGTACACACCCATTCATTCTATATTGATGGACACCGATCCCTCTCAAACATTTTTTGGAATACAGTTGTCTCGCATGTCTCATGGATTTGTTCACCTAGATGATCCTATAGGTGGATCATGAACGGGGCATCGACAACATTGATAACCTTACTATCAAATCGAAGGCTCTGGTTAATCAAGGTCCAATTAGGGTATCATCCCTCCCCCAAACCGTTGTTCAAATTTTCATTTTCTACCCCGACTATCATCAACCGCAATGAAATGAGGAAACACTCTCCAAGTTCACAACTTGTCTCAGATCTCATCAATTATGCACAAGTATTATGGACTCTCATTGACTACCGAATACTCAAAAAATTAAATATTTATATGTCGGTCGTGCTTGGATTAAGATATTTCTCGGTGTTAGGGTTTTAATTTCATTCTTTCCTTATGTTTTAGTATGATCCTGTATGTACAACCTTCTCTCACGTTTTCTTTTGGTTATTAGATATGAAATTCTCAGTCCTTGTTCACAATAGAGTAATTCTCCGGCTCTGCAAGGTGTTAACTAAGTTACATCAATAAAGCTAGTTGAACAACTTCACACATATAGTTACTCGGTTCCTATCTTTGCTTTTCTTCCTATGTTATTTTAATGAACACATAATTTTGACCTTGGTTCTGTATCATTTTTGTAAGTATCTCTCTTTCCCTACCATCCATCCCATGCTCGCAATGGTGCCGATTTTCCACTCCCTTCATTGGTAACCAAGTATTTCTCTTCTGGCCAAGTCTCTAACACAAGAATTAATCAAGACAGACATGGGTATTCTCAGTAAATCCTTCCTATGGTTTATCTAGTTGGATATTTTTTTTTTTTTTATATGGATAAAGTTATGAGCCTGAAAATGGCTCCAAGCTTTTGAAGTAATTTCGAAATCGATTATTTAAAGGGATTTGGAGAACTAGTTCTCTGAAATTTTATTTTAATAGGAATTTATGTTTTGTTATTGTAGGGTCTCCATTTGTTGGTCGAATCCTCACCTGAAAATGGAGTAATTTCGAAATTGATTATATAAAGGGATTTGGAGAACTAGGTCTTTGACATTTTATTTTAATAGGAATTTATGTTTTGTTATTGTAGGGTCTCCGTTTTTTGGTCGAATCCTCATGTTGTTGTTGGTTAATAACAATCATAATTGTGCACATAAGTTGTCAAGTTTCATGCCAAATATTTGTTTGAATGTATAATGATGTAATCATTTTTCTGAGTATTTATTACCTTCGGTATAGTTGGAATAATGTTGGGTTATTTTGGAAATGTCTTTTTTCTTTAATTAATATGTTCCTCAATTATGAGAATCATTCCTAGAGTTTGGTATGATGGTTTTGGTAATACATTTCTTGCTACCATAATGTTGAACTCGTACCATTTTGTTCAACTTCCTTTCATAATTTTAATATTTCTCTTTACATGAGTTTCTATGTAAATATTTCTTCATATGTTATTACACTAGTTAGAATTTACTTAGCCTCTGGTCATGAGAATTAGAACCTTGTTAGGTTTATTCCTTGAACCACAAGGTTTAAGCAAAGGTTTGGTGGAAAAGCACTATAGGAACCCTCTCGCCTAACCTGGGGTTGAACTAACCTAACCCACACAGACTTTTTCATTTTTCTTTTTTTTGTCAATTTACAGTTCACAAAATTGTACATACATACATACATACATACATACATACATCTATATATATATATATATATATATATGCTTATTTCGATGCGATCCTACATAGAAATGGTACAAAATATTTTCTGTAGACTTTTCCTAAATTCCTTCCATAGGTAACTGTTTAATTTCCACTTAGACTGTGAACATGCATTTACAATAAAATTTTCTACATGAAACAGAATAAATTAAACAATATTGTAGTTTATTTTATCATAATCTAAATAATAGAGTCTAGGTTACTTATCTCAAAGAAAACTTAGAAAGTCTAGGAACGTTGTTAGGGTAAAACATTTTCCTTCCTTCTTGTGAAACTAGAAATTACGTATGTGTCTCCCCCCATGCTCTTATACCTCTAGACCATTCCTATTACTAGGACCAATTGAGTCCAACTTATTGCGGTGTTAAGACCTTTCCCAAAATTTCCAACCATAGAGCTTCCAAGCTTTTGTCTATAGGTGAAGACTTCCACTAGTTACAACCCAGTTCAGGAATCTTCTCCACAAAAGCACAATGTTTTCTCTCATTAATGTCTTGGTCTTGTTCCAATTTTTTCATCAACCTTTGTCCCCCCCTTCTTCTTTCTTGAGCTGAGAAATTTTTTGATGTGACTAGAGAACAAAAGCCCCCAGCCCCCGCCCCCTCCCCCCAAAAGAAAAAGTGAAAACCTCTCTCCACTGAGATTTACTTATCTAGAAATAAGATTTAAGAACCCTAACTTTGTTAATTGTCTAGAAGTTACATGATCATCAGAGCTTTTCTTGAAGGTTCAAGCTTTCCTAAATTTCTTATTAAATAATAAATGCACATAATATTATATAATTATTCCAATGTTTTCTTTAAATTTGATAACTATAAAATTTCATCCTATCAAATTAATTGACAATAACTCATGGTAATTTAAAATAACTTCAAAATAATCAATATAACTTGGTCAAAATAAATAATGGTAACTATGCCGTAAGGCATCATTATTTGAAAACAACTTTCCTAAATGCTACTATGTACAAGTTTGCAACCGTAGGATGAAATTTTAGATGATTGAATAATTTTACACCATCCAATAAAATAAAAAAAACCATATGGATTCCATATCTCAACCGATTCTTGATTTAAGATGTAATTGAACAATGAGGTGTTATAGAAAGCGGGGGCTCTAGATGCTATTGTCAAAGTTTTGACGCTATTGTGAAGGTGTTGTCGATAGGCGGCAGGTTGGAAATAGAGAAAACATTACAGCTACAATATACAACAACAAAGACACGACAACATGTGTGGTGCTATCCCAACCCTGCGGAGTATCCCATGTAAGATATGGCTCTTTTACGCCCCACTTGTTTTTTTTCTATTTTTTTTTAAGATGGTCTTTTTCTATTTGTTTTTTCTAGTTTTTCTTTGCAATGTTGCAGCTAAAACGAATAGTGTGGCATGCATCAGAACCAGTAAGGTTTTTTGTTGTACCAGTGGATTTTGTGAATAATTTCAATTCGCTCTTAATTACCAACTCTCCATTTTTACCTCCATACCAATTTGATAATACCCTACTCAAATCTCTGAGCATGAATAAATATAGGACCCTACCATCTTAAGTAACATGATACTGCATCTTCAGAAACTTGTACGGATACTGAAATCCATTCCTTCGCAGGGATGTCTTTGATTTATTAAAGTTTATTCTTGCTAGACTTGATATGTTTCACTTTTTCTTTTCATTATTCATTATTCAAACATATTTTGTTTCCTTTATCTTTTGTACTAACCAAATTCTCCAATTTTTCTCAGCAGACACTACTAAAAAAAAATAAAGTCCTCATCATGGAACCATTACAAAACTGTCCACATAATCTTGTTTTAAACATATCTGTATATTTTTTCCAAGTTGGTATCACCAAGAGTCTCCACAAGAACATTTAATCTCCTTGAAATGATGGCAACAGTTGCTATCCCTTACACTTATTTATCTAGAAGCAATCTTGGAAACTAACATGGCAGTTGAATGGAAATCGCCACAAATGTGAAGGTTTTTAATAACTCGAATAACAGTACTAGGGTCTATGTTGATAAGCCCAAATGAAATTTCCAACTTCTCACTATGGTGGCTAAGAATTTGTTCTTTCTGCTCTTCCTCTACATCATTCAGGAAAAAACTTCTGTCAGGCACATATCCTGCTGCCTTCATCTCCATAGATAATCCTTTCAACTTCTCATAAATTTTCATTGTTCAAAGGTGTGATCTGTCTCCTACAATAAAAGCATGCACATGTTTATTGACCTCAATCCAACTACATCCAGGAGTCGTTTTTACCCTTCTATCCTTCATGTTAGGATATTCCGACACATAGGAAATAGTTAAGAATAACTTAGTCTACTGTAGAGTTAGGTAATGTGTGTTTCTTTACCATGTACATTTGTAACTTATAATCTGACGATCACAATTTGTAGTGATCCGACGGTTATCTCTCACCTCGCTCTTAATGACATTTGATCCATGGATTAACACCCAATTGGTCCATGATATCTATTTAAAGAGCATGGAGGGTCATTTTTCTAGTAACTTTTTATGAGAGAAACATATGTAACTTTTCTTTTTATATTAATAAATTCTCTAAAGTGGCCACATTGGCTCAGGGCATGGACTATTTCCCTCTATGAGGGTTTTAATGATGTGATTATACTGGTGTACTGATTTGTGATCTGTTTGTGAGTGGTTACCTTTGGTTCTTGATCTACGGAACTTACCCTATAAATTCCTACAAGGTACCAGAGCTATTTTGAGTGCCACGTCTATTGTTGATAAAAATCCAAAGCCGATTTGACTGCATGTGAATTTTGTTTTGTAGATATTTATTTCTGAATTTTTTTGGGATTGGAGAACTACTCAGTTGTGTCTGGAACATCTGTTATAGTGAGGAATGCCTTTTTTTCATGCAAAAATGTTTGTGTCTGCCCAAGTTATGACAGTTTAGATCTGGAGGTATAAAGCATCTATTTTGTAGTTATATTTGTTAATAATTCTGCTTATTTCAGTTTTTTTTTTTTCTATTTATTTTCGGTATTAAGATTTCATTTATTTTCCAGATCTATACCCTCCTCTCTATATATGATCTTTACTATACACTGCGTGTGATCTCGACAAATAAAAAACGGGAAAAGGGGTTTTTTTTTGCTACATATGCTCTTTCCCCGCATGTTTGTGCAATCTCGGGAAATCAAAAACAGTGAAAAAATCAATAGCTGCCGGTAAGCCTAACCAAAAATATAACATTCCACTATAAGTCTTTGAATCTAGTTTTTTTTCCTCGGTTTTTTGTGTTTTTTGTGCAGGAAAAGGCACACACACTGAAGAGTAAAAAAAAAAATACCTTCCTCCTTTCATACAATAACGTGATCCTTTTACTCTCTCACTTGCTGAGTGGTTAGTTTATGAGAATAGAGGTCGTTGGTTCAAGTCTCCTTCTCAAGCTTCTTTTGTAAAAGGTTTTTGTTCAAAGGGGCGGATTTTTTTTTTTTTAAAAGCCGCACTTCATCCCATTCCCGTAACTATTCAGTATCTTCAACTCAGATTTTTCAAAAGGAAAAATGTCTTCATCCGGAAGACGTTTTTCGAGCTATTTTTTTTTAAACAACCTAATTTTTTGAGATCTTTCCATTGGAGTAGTTAGTTTCAGCTTTTATCTGCTTCATTTTTTAAAGAAAAATGGAAAGTGCATGCCCTATTATTCTTAACAATACCAATTATTTCCAATGGCTACCTCACATTGGTGATATAATTTGAAGTAAAGAGCTTTATAGAATAGCCACAGGTCAATAAACTAATCCTTTCGATGATGATAAAGTTCCTAAATGGGAAAATAAACAATATCAAGCATGAGGGATGATAGGAATGTCCATTGCTCAAGATCTTTGATTTCACATCCTTGACATTGACACCCCTGATAAAGCCCTGGAAAAGCTAAATATTGTTTTTGGCTTTCAAAACCAAATCAGAGCCCAACAGCTTGAAAATGAGTTGCTTACTTTGGACCCTAATAATTTCTCCTCTATTGAAGACTTTTTTTCGAAATTCAAGACCCTTAGACTTCTTTTAGAAGGGTGTAAGGTCAAAAAGGAAGATGGTAGCCTCATATATTGCATTCTTGCTAAGCTTGGTCCTGCATACTCTGTATTTGTTTCCGCCTTCCATTCCACCAGAGAAGCCATCATTTCTTCAGGAACCACCTAAAACAATCCCTCTTTTGATGCCTTTTGTGATTCTTTGATAAGAGAAAAAGAAAAAAATTTACAGCTTGTTCTTATCACTACTTGAAATGCTTCTAAGAAAGCCTTAGTAGCCCAAAAAAACCATATCAAAAGAATCCCAAGAAGCAGTATCCTAAAAAATATGGTTCTAAACCAAACAAGGACCCTAAGAAATTTTAGCCGCGAACTGAAAAATCAAATCACCAAAATAATAAGGCAAATCGAAACAAAGGCAAGAAGGCAGCTAGACATTACAACTTTTTCAATTGGGATGGCCATATAGAGCCAAAATGTTTTAAGAAGATGGAAGCCTTAGAAGCATCAATGAAGAAGCACAACATCAATTTGGAGCAATCTTCACCTTCATCTTCAGGCATGGCATTTTCTGCTTATAGTTTTCGAGCATCAAGATCTAGTTATCCATTAAATGTATCTTCTTCTTCTCCTTCTCATGACTGGCTCATTGATTCTGGTGCTTCTTACCACATGGCTAAAAATAAATCCATGTTTTCTTCTTTAAATGATTGTAACACCACACATATTTATGTTGGTGATGATAGATCTCTTACTGTTGTAGGATCTGGAACCATTCATCTAGATAATGGTCAGTTTAATGATGTACTATGTGTTCCTATCTTGTCATGCAACCTTCTATCTGTTTATCAGATAACTCATTCAGGTGAAGGGAAAATAGTAGAATTCTCACCTCATGATGTTGTAATCAAGTCCTAAACATATTTTAGCTGCTGCCATTGCTGATGATTCCACAAGGTTGTATAAGTTTGACAAATTTGGGTCATCATCTCTTTGCTTTGTTTTTGTTGCTCATAATGATGATTTCACCAAACTTTGGCATGAGCGATTTGGTCACTTAAACTATCGCTCTCTTCAAACTCTATATAAGGAAAATATGGTGACGGGTCTTCCTATGGTATCTTGCTGAGATGGTGTTTGCTCCGGATGTGTACTCGCAAAACATCATCGGGATAGTTTTGAAAAACGTGCCTCTTATCACACTTCAGCCCCTTTGGAGCTTGTGTATAGTGATTTATGTGGTCCACTTCATGTTGTTTCTTTCTCTGGTTGCAAGTACTTCTTAACTTTCATTGAATATTTTTCCAGACGCACTTGGGTATATTTCTTAAAATTCAAGAGTGAATTTTTTAACATGTTCTTGGCCTTTAAGGCCTTTGTTGAGAAACAATCTGGACATTAAATTATTAAGTTAAGATCCAACAATGGTGGAGAATATGTTAACAACAAATTTATCAACTTCTACGCTAAGCATGGAATTCAATTTCAACATACTATTCAATATACTCCACAACAAAATGGTGTAGATGAAAGGAATAATCACACCTTAAAAGAAATGACTAATTGCATGCTTCAATCTAAAGGACTTGGTCTCAATTTTTGGGCAGAAGCCATTAACTGTGCAAATTACATAGTAAATCGCACTCCCACTAAGGTTTTAAAGAATATAACTCTAGAAGAAGCTTGGAGCTCAATCAAACAAGATGTAAGTCACTTTCATGTTTTTGGAAGTGATGCTTGGGCACATATTTGAGATGCGAAACATAAAGCCTTAGAACCTAAGAGTGAAAAATGTATTTTTGTTTGATATTCTGAAGAGGTCAAAGGATATAGAATTCTTCAACCAAAGTCCAAAAGTATTATCATTAGAAGAGATGTAAAATTTGATGAAAATATATCGGCCTGTGAACCTAGTTTGGAAAGTGTGCCACCTTTGGCCGGTGAGCCTGATTCGGCATATGTGCCACCTCTCTCTCTCTCTTCTATTTTTAATAGCATTCATTCTAGTTTAGATGATGATAATGAGGATGAAAATCCTCCTCCACCTCGTGAAATTGTTCCTTATATTTCGCTACTTCCAAGATGGGTCCACTCTACTCAGGATCCAGCAGTTTCTCTTGAACTTGACCCTGTCGATCGACGACATACACGTTCTCAGTTCGAAAGAGCCTCTTCCTTATTGTCTCAAGTTCCAAAAAAAATTGATCCAGAAACCTTTGAAGAAGCCTCTAGTCATCCAGATTGGGATGAAGCTATGAATGAAGAGTATCATTCCTTATTGGAAAACGATACATGGGATCTTGTTCCTCTTCCAAAAGGAAGAAAACTTGTTAGATGCAGATGGGTTTACAAAACAAAGTTTGGACCAGACGGAAAACTGTATAGACATAAAGCTCGTCTTTTCGCTAAAGGTTTTTCACAGGTTGAAGGCATTGAATATACTAAAACCTTCTCCATTATTGCCAAAATGAATTCTATCCACCTTTTTCTTTCCCTTGCTGCCTCCTTTAAATGGGAAGTCCATCAGATGGAAGTTAAATCCAACTTCTTACATGGAGATTTGCATGAAGAAATCTACATGGAACAACCCCCAGGATTTATCCAAAAGGACTCTAGCCTTGTTTGTCACCTTAGGAAGTCTCCCTATGTTCTCAAACAAGCTCCTCAGGCTTGCTATGCTAAAATGGATAGATTTCTCTTAGATAATGGCTTTTGTAGGTGTCATTCTGACAACACTGTCTACACCAAGAAAGTGGGTAATTCCTTCACCATCCTTGTTATTTATCTTGATGATCTTATCCTTACTGGTAGTTATCCAAACCATATAAACCATGTAAAATCTAGCCTCAAAAAGAAGTTTAAAATGATATACTTAGGAAACTTGCATTATTTCCTTGGTCTTCAAGTCTTGTAATCCAAGGAAGGCATTACCCTCTCTCAGTCCAAGTATGCTTGTGATCTTCTACACCACTTTCACATGGAAGACTGTAAGCCTGCCCCTTCTCCCTTTCAGTCTAGACTCAAGCTTTCAGTCAATTGTACTACCCCTGATGTTCAGGCTACCTTATACCATCAAATTTTTGGTAAACTTTTATATTTAACCCGTACTCGTCATGACCTTTCCTTTGCCGTTGGTATTGTTTCTCGGTTTATGTACCAACCTCATGAAAGTAACTGGAAAGTAGCTAAAATAATCTTTCGATATATTCGAGGTACAATTCAGTTCGGGATTCATTACAGCATAGGAGCATCTCCCTTGTTTATTGGTTTCACTCATTCTAATTAGGCTGGTGACTCTGATGATCAAAAGTCCATAGTAGGATATGCATTCACTCTTGGTTCAGGACCTATTACTTGGTTTTGTAAGAAACAAAGTGCCATCTCCCTTTATTCAGTAGAAGAAGAGTATCCTGGTGCAGTCGAAGCTAGCAAGGAAGTCATGTGGCTTCGTCAGATCCTGTCTGAATTTGTTCTTCATCAGCAACATCCAACTACACTTTGGTGTGATAATCAGAGTGCCATTTAGTTATGTAAAGATCCAGTTCAGCATCAGCGTATGAAACACATCGAACTCCACATACACTTCATCATAAAGCTTGTTCATGATCATGTTCTTGAGGTGCAGTATTGTCCAACCAATGATCAGGTAGCTGATATATTTACAAAGACTCTCACAGAAGTGAAGTTTACCAAAATTCGATCCATGCTTGGAGTTTAGGAAAGTTTTCATTAAGGAGGGATAAGCTCTAATTCCTCCTTCTTTCTCCTATTGTGTCACCTTTGTAAGTCCTTCAATCCTATCCCAATTTGTTCTTAAGGGAGGATGTTAGGATATTCTGACACATAGGAAATAAATTCCTATTGTGTCACCTTTGTAAGTCCTTCAATCCTATCCCAATTTGTTCTTAAGGGAGGATGTTAGGATATTCTGACACATAGGAAATAGTTAAGAATAACTTAGTCTAGTGTAGAGTTAGGTAAAGTGTGTTTCTTTACCATGTATATTTGTAATTTATAATCTGACGGTCACGATTTCTAGTGATCTGACGATTATCTCTCACCTATGTATTAACGGCACTTGATCCGTGGCTTGACACCCGATTGGTCCATGATCTCTATTTAAAGAGCATGGAGGGTCATTTTTCCGGTAACTGTTTATGAGAGAAACATATGTAACCTTCCTTTTTATATTAATAAATTTCCTGAAGTGGCCGCATTGACTCAGGGCATGGACTGTTTCCGTATTTGAGGGTTTTAACCACATGATTATACTGGTGTAATGATTTGTGATCTGTTTGTGAGCTGTGACCTTTGGTTCTTGATATATGAAACTTACCCTATAAATTCCTACACTTCATCATTTTTCTCACCTTTTGAACAAAATTCCACTTTCCAGATGAAGCATAAATGTTAGAAAGCAGTACATAAGGGTAGTCATTTTGAGGGTTCAATTCAAAAAGGCAATCTAACATGCATTCTCCTAGATCTACATTGTCATAAATTCTACATGAAAAAAGCAGAGAACCCCATACATTAACATCATGTATCATTGGCATCTTCTTGATTAAGTCTCTTGCTTCATCGAGGTGCCTAGAGTGGTAAAGAAGGTCCACCATGTAACTATAGTGCTCCATTGCTCGTGTGAGTTTATAGCATCAATTCATGGAGTCAAAAAAATTTCTGCCCTCATCAAGTAAGCCACCATGGAAACATTCTAATAAGACACAAAGCAAAATCACATGGTTTGGATTCATACCAGAATGTTGCATCTGTTCGAAGAGCCTTGTTCCCAAGATGCTAGTTTGTTGAAAGCAGAAATAACAGTGACAAATGCCTTCGAGTCCGGCTTCACAAAGGCATTCTACATTCGTCTATAAATCTCCAGGGCTTCTAAATTATGTCAATTTTGAGTGTATCCTGCAATCAATGTTGTTGATGATTCATTGTTTCTCTCCAGCATATCCCTGAAAATTTTCAGAGCATTATTGGCATGCCCATTTAGCATATAACCTGCAATCATAGCTGTCTAGGATATTACAGTTCGCTGAGGCATTTTCTCAAACAATTCATGTGCCTTGTCTATGTTACCACATTTTGCATACATGTCCATCAGGGAATTCTCTAGAAAGGTATCCAGCTAAAATCCATTCATACTTATTTTCTCATGGATATACATGCCTTGTTCCAAAGCTCGCAGGTTGGCACATGTAGATACTCCAATTGTAAAGGTCTTCATGTTTGGCTTTACACCCAATATTTTTTTTAAAACATTTATTCACAAATTCTGATGGTACTGAAGGCTTTTCCCATATACCTGCCATATTAATACTGGAATTAGTGAATCGTCCAGAATACTACATCTCAGTGCAGCATTTTTTCAAACACATTTATTCACAAATTCTTATGGTACTGATGGCTTTTCCAAAATAAATCCCATAATAATGCTAGAATAAGTGTGTTGTGGACGGGGCATTAAAAACGCGGAAAAAAAATCAAAAACTCTCACAGCACTCATGGTATCAATTCCAGGAGTTTGGATGATAGAATTGTTAAGTTAACCGTCTGATATGTTGGAAACTTGAAGTGATTCTGCTATCTCCTTGTAGTTTATGAATTTCACATGAAATCATGTAGAAGGTAATCACAATTTTCAATAAAAATTGCAGTAGATTTGCTTTAAATTATTTTACTTGTGATTTGCATGATTATACATATTTACGCCGTAAGGCCTCACCATTTGAAAACTTTACGGTTTCATTATTTGAAAACAACTTTCTTTAGTGCTACTTTGTACAAGTTTGCAACTCTCATTATTTGAAAACTTTACGGCTTCATTATTTGAAAACAACTTTCCTAAGTGCTACTCTATACAAGTTTGCAACTGTTAGATTAAATGTTAGACGATTGAATAATTTTACACTCTCCGCCCTACTTCTCTTGGTCCATGTAGCTCATTATTTGATAACTTTACGACCTCATTATTTGAAAATAACTTTCCTAAGTGCTACTGTGTACGTTAAGGTCATAGAGTAGCTAACTACTAATTTTTTATGATCTAAATGGAAGTTATATTTGGGAAATGGACATGTTGGTATTGTTAGGTAAATTTTCATGGCTTCTTTCCTAAACTAAAATGTCCCACTCGCAACACTTTAATAGAAAACTATTTCCTAATTCATGGTTTTTAAACTTTTATTTTTCTCCCAAAAAAACTATTTCATGGTTTTTAACAACAAAATTTTGTCAGCATTTGATATAAATAAGTGTCTTACAAAGGCCATTCAACTCAATGCATGTGCAATGCATGTGATTTTATGTGCACATCTATTATGGAGGAATATTATAGGATACCAAGCCAGAATAAGGTTATTCATAAAAAGGAAGAGGAAACCAATTAAGAAGAGGACACTCCTAACAAAGACAGAAATATGAGCATCAACATTTGATATAAATAAGTGTCTTCCATTTGATATGAATAAGTGTCCTCTAGAGGCCATTCAAATCAATTCATGTGATTTTTAATTGAGTAGTGTCTTCCATTTGATATAAATAAGTGTCTTCCAAAGGCCATTCAACTCAGTGCATGTGATTTTTCATTGAGCTCAATGCATCTGATTTTATGTGCACATCCATTATGGTGGAATGCTAATAACATACCAATCCAGAATAAGGTTATTCATAAAAAGGAAGAGAAACCAGTTAAGAAGAGGAAACTCCTAAAATTGAGCCTTACTATGTTTCCTTTGCAAGATGTGGTGCAATTTCTAGTTTAGACATCATATAAAAGGATGAAAAGTAGAAAATTAAATTGTCTTTATGAATATGTAACATTTATGAAAGTTGGTGTATCTAAAAAATGTGGTGTTTTCTTAAGATTGATCATAGTTATTTTTTCTCTAGAACATAATGCATATCTTTCCAATAGGCCTTTGGTGTTGTATGTAAATGATCTAATTTTTTGAAACAAACTTGTAAGATTGTATATAATAGATAGATCTTGGGCATCTTTATTTTTTGATAATTTCTTCATATATATATATATATATATATACATATATATATATATATATATATATATATATATATATATATATATATATATATATATATAAAAGAAATATTATTAATGAAGCCTTAAAATGACGAGGTTGACTATTAATAGTCTCCTTGTGCTGTGTACTTTTTCAAAGTCATAATAGGTCAAATCAATGAAAAATTATAGCAAATAAAAGGCTTATGTTATTTATTTATTTTAATTTTGAAAAATAAAAAGTAAAAAAATAATTTTTAATATAGATATATATATATAATTTCCAAAAATATCTCTATAAATGTGTTCAATTCATTAGTAAGGAATACTTAGAACATATACCAAATCATGGTTGAAAATTATGAAGTTGTAAAAATGGATGTATTTTTTTTATTTATACAGATTAAACTAATAGGTTTGTTAATATGAACCTAAAATAGAAGTGGCCACCTCATCCACTACATAATTGTAAGAGGTGTTCCTGCAAAATAGTTTTTGAAATCAATAACATGTGCACATTATTAATGCATGCACATTCTATTTACATGTGTTCGTTCTAAAATGCAAGTGTGTTATATAATTTTCACACACTCTTTGTCCATATTCCTTCCCTCTCTTTGCCTCTCCTTCCTTCCCTCTCTCTATCTCTTATTCCTTCCCACCTCTCACTCAGACTCCCTCTTCATCCTTTTCTTTCTACTTTTTTGTTTCTCTCTCTTTATCCTCCCCCCTCTCACTCAACCTCCCTCTTCATCATTTTCTCTCTACTTACTTGTTTCTCTTTCTCCATCCTACCCCCCTCTTACTCAACATATCTCTTATTTCTTTTATCTCTCCTTATTTGTTTCTATATCTTTATATATGTGTCCCTCCTATATTCAGCTCTATCTTCTCTTCATTAAGGCCTCCCTATCTCTCTCCCTAACCCGCCCCACACACTCTCTCTCTTTCATTTCCTATGTCTTTCTCTTTCTCACTCTCCTCATGTCTCCATACTATCCCCCCCCTTTCATTATCCCTTTATTTGTTTCTCTCCCCCTTTCGTTATCCCTTTATTTATCTCTCTCCATATGTCTCCCTCCACTTTTCCTTATATCCTCCTCCTATCACCCCCTCTCTGTTCTCCTTCCCCCATCTCTTTCTCTCTCTCTCTTCATCCCCCCATGTCTTCTCCTATCACCCCTCTCTCTCTCTCTATCCCATCCCCCCTCTTCATCCTTTTATCTCTCCCTATCCCTTTCTCTCTCTCTATGCTTATCTATCCCTTATATATCCCTCTCTCTCTCCTTTTCTAACCACTCCCTCTCCCTCCCCAACCCCCCAATCACTTCTCTCTTTTCCTATATCCATTTCTCTCTCCTACTATCTGTGTGTTTCCCTCCTCTCTTTCTGTTGAATCCTTAGTTAAAATGAGAGGGGGGGGGGGGGGTGTGAATCAGTTTAACACATACATAAGCTTTTTAAAATTTTCATCAGACTTATTTACATCTTAATTTTATAGCCAACTTTAATATGTGAACAGTATTAATATGTTGCAACAAGTATTAAATTAATGTGACACCAAATTTATTATGAGAGCAACAAACATTAAGAAGTTTGGGTAGATCATCTCAACACATAGAAAACACACATAGAGATAGTAGATATAAGTGGAAACCCATAAAGGGAGAAAACCACATCCTATTATTGTTGGGATGCAAAGGCAAGCTCCAACTCCCTCTCACCACTGTTTTTGTGCAGGCACCAGCCTATAGGAGGCTCCAACTTCAGTGAGCTACAACTGAAAACTATCAAGCTTCAACTTGATAGGGAAGCTCCAAATCCCTCAATTTATCAAAAAAAATATTTGATGATTTACCTCAGATATCAGCTATGTTCTGTAGCATCTCTTTCTCCTTCTCTCTTCCTTATCTTCTCTGCCTCAATATTCCATACTCTGCATTCTCTTTCCTCACTCTCTAACGTCTCTATGCTTATCAAGGTGATATTATTTATAGAGATTTCCTTATGATTGTTTTTATTCCTTAGTGAACATAAAATGGAGAGTCATACCTCTTAGCCTTCTACATTCTCATTTCTTTTCCAGCTCACTCAGAAAAATATAACTGTATGTATTAATTTTAACATTACAGTGGGATTTTTGTTTTCTTCTAGAAACTTGCCAATGCATCACAAACAATATAAACCAATTAAAACATTTACATTTTATTACAATAAGAGCTCCAGCTCACTCATTCAACCTCTTGGATCACTACGCTTTTATTTTCTGTGATTGTGTTTGTCCCTTTCGGCTATGTTTGATCTCTTGTTCACTGTTGCAGTTTAACTTCCATGTATATGTAACTATGATTTTCATATATCGCCATTCAAATCTCAGCATGATAATGATGTGTTTTTACCATATAAACTGCCCCTTTATGTAACACAAATCAACTCACAGAGAACTTAAATAAAAAAATTTAATACTTAAAATGCCCTTTCGGGCCCACTCACTGAGCTTGCTTTATTCTCCGATGTGATGAGTCACCTCCTGAATTCTTCCTATTGCAATTAATTGCAATCGCAACTTCTAGTTGTGAGTTCCAATGGTCTGTTTTCCAAAGGTTTGTTTTCCTCCGATGCAATGTATCACCTTTCGAATACTTCTGATTGCAATTAATCGCAATTGCAACTCCCATTTATATGTTTCGATGCTCTGCTCCTTTTCCGATGCGATCAATCACTGTTCAGTTTGATATGCCGATGTGATGAATCACTTCGATGTGATATAACACTGTTTGCCTTTGATACCGGAACTCAAACATATATGAATCATTGTTTAAACCACATTGGGTCCGGAACTCAATCGCAATCGCAACATTTTGTTAACATGTTCTGCTGCTAAGTTTCTCCAATGTGATTGGTGAGGGTCCCACAGTATAAGACTTTGTTTGTATTAGGCTCGAACAATAGAGCGCTTCACACACACACACACACACACACACACACACACACACACATATATATATATATATATATATATATACTTTGGCCCCTTGTTTATAAGGCGCTACATATATAAAGTGTTGCATATATATGTATACTTTTCCACTTCAGTCTTTATGTATCCTCCAGCTTGGGTTATGATTCTTGAAATTTTATGTAGGGGTTCCCACACTTAATATACAAACATATCAACCCTTCAGCATTTTCTTCAATGATTAATTACTAACCATTAACGCAATACTTCAATTGGGCCCACCGCAACTTATATCACATATACAATGTTTTATATGTCTTGTATTATAATCTTGCTCCTCATTTAATACAACACTCACACTATATTGAAGCCTTTTGTGATATTTCATACTCTCCATACTATGTTCGCATATACTACCTCCTCCGTCATATTTCAATCATTATACCATGTAATTCAACCTGCATTCGGCCCATTATATATATCAACATATATTAATATAAGTTATAACCTTTGCCTGTTCATTAACTTTCACAACACGGAATACACAATCATTCACATAATACATTAGCTCCGCAACTCTGAATGTAGGATCCACATGTGATCTGAAATGTGTGAACTAAATATTTCTTATACAGAGATAGAATGTAGGGGCTTTTACTGGTTATTTCACCTTTCAAAGAAAGGATGAAACCAAAAGCTTTTGGCCCTCTTACAGGCTCTGCCTAAAGAAATATGAAGTAAACACTAAAGCGATCTGGTAATGAAAGTATTTGTTTTCTAACTGCAAAGTATTCATTAACCAATATTATGAGTGTGCAAGCATGTTAAGGTGTTATGCAATGGAACAAATGTGTTTTGGAATGGAACAAATATATTTTGATAACTATGTAAGTATTTCTGTGTTAAGAGGAGTTATTTCAATTTACTGTTTAAGGTATTAAACTCTGGAAATAAGCAGCAATAATTCACAGCATATAAAAAAGAACCTGATAAAGCAGTTCACCCCTCTCTTGGGCTACATCTATTGGGTCCAAAAGCCCCCAAATGGACTTTTCCCTTCTCTATTAATGCTCAAAAATATTTATACACCATGAAGAAATCCTTATTAGGCTAAAATAGCTGCTAAAATAGAATCGGAGTGCTGGAAACAGTAGAAATTGATTGTAAATTCACCACAAATAGATGAACATAGCCCAATAAAGCTATCCATTCCCAAAGCCCTGGTGGCTCCTCAAGCTAATCCGCTGATTAAAACTCTAATAGAGTGCCTTGATGGCTCTGTAACCTATTCCAGTAGCTTCAGGATGTTCCAATATCCCCAAACAAAAAAAAATCCGTTCCATTTGGACTTCCCTAGCCAAAGTTATGTCCCATTGAAGTTTTTGCCCAATGATAGGAAAAAATCCCACTAATTGTGATCCAACTGTAGTTAACACCAATTAAATGTGAAGAATCCACCTAAATTTGCGCGCTCCGCTAATTTTCCCGCCAGTTGGTCGGTTAGCATTTAATGTGAATCTGTGTGTGGCCACATGTCGGCATAAAATGTGGGGTGTGGATGGTTAACACAACTGTTGCATTAAATTT
Source organism: Pinus albicaulis (assembly GCA_034641835.2). Lineage (NCBI taxonomy): Eukaryota > Viridiplantae > Streptophyta > Pinopsida > Pinales > Pinaceae > Pinus > Pinus albicaulis. The sequence goes on along the minus strand of CM076578.1, from coordinate 409,405,133 downwards.
TGTTTATAACTATTCCACGTTCATGTGAACATGCTGTTTTAAATGATGTACCCGTTGGCAGTTAACCTTCCCGCCGGTATTGTAGGCTTGGGTCACGGACACCAGGAGCGGTCATGTGGATAAGGGAGAGGGTTAGCCCGAATTCCCTCCACAAAATCTGCTTCACAACATGTTAAAAGGCCACGTATTACAAAATTTGACCATGTATAACATTTGAAACCTTTGAATGGTGGGTTTAAACCCATAATTCATATTTTGAATTTTGTTTAATATATAGTATGGTTTAATATTTAGTTTTTAATAAGGTTTAATTAATTTAAAATTAATTAAAACATATATTAATTAATATAATATATGATTAATTTAAATCATATATATATATATATATATATATATATATATATATATATATATATATATATATATATATATATATATATATATATATATAATGTAATAATTTATTAAACCTTAATAAAAAATAAAATTATCCCAAACCATAATATTAAAAAAAAAATCCTTTCAAAATTGAAAGTTATTGGGTGATTTCAAAATGCCATATCTTCTCCATATAGTAACAGATTTGAGTGTCATTCACGGCTACATGATCTTTTTGATGAACTCTTTTCTGTCATTCTAGTTTGAAGCAATTCTGAGCAAATAAATTTTTGAGCATTTTTCCAAATAGGACATGATCACCTGATCACACCTCCCAAATGGGAAGATTTTGGACCCACAAAAGCTCTCTGATTACTGAAACTAATAATGTGGAGACTGATTCTCCACTCTTTTTCCTTTGAATAATTGAAATCTACCTGATTTCATCAAATGGAGCTTTCCAGAAAATGATAAATTGTCTCTGGAATTAAGTGATCGACCATTGCTAAAACTGACTGAATCATGATGCAAATTCTTAAAATTTGCAAGAAAATTACAATGAAAACAACCAAAAGGAACTTCCAATGAAAATTCCTCAAAGCTTTCAAACGAACGACAAGCTTTTAACCAAATTTCAGTAAATACCCCTTCTCATTCAAACAACCATAAAACACAAACTATTGCAGTTTGTTTTCCAAAGATAATCTTGAGGTAAATCGGGTAAGGAAAATAGTATTCAATCCTTTCCAAGACTTAGCTAACAACAGTTATCCTTCCAACTCAAGAAAATTCATACATGCAACCATTTTACAACCAATAAAATAGTAAATCTTTTACACTGTTTTAAAACCTTTTGCACCATAACAAATGCTCAGCCGGAGCTCTGATACCAATCTAATCTGAAATGTGTGAACTAAATATTTCTTATATGGAGATAGACTGTAGGGGCTTTTACTATTTATTTCATCTTTCAAAGAAAGGATGAAACCAAAAGCTTCTGGCCCTCTTACAGGCTCTGCCTAAAGAAATATGAAGTAAACACTAAAGTGATCTCGTAATGAATGTATTTGTTTTCTGATTGCAAAGTATTCATTAACCAATATTATGAGTGTGAAATCATGTTATGGTGTTCTACAATGGAACAAATGTGTTTTGGAATGGAACAAATATTTTTTGATAACTGTATAAGTCTTTTTTTGTTAAGAGGACTTATTTCAATTTACTATTTAAGGTATTAAACACTGGAAATAAGCAACAAGAATTCACATCATATAAACAAGCATCTGATAAAGTAGTTCACCCCTCTCTTGGGCTACATCTGTTGGGTCCAAAATCCCCCAAATGGGCTTTTCCCTTCTCTATTAATGCTCAAAAATAGTTATACACCATGAAGAAAGCCTCAATAGGCTAAAATAGTTGCTAAAACAAAATCAGAGTGTTGGAAATAGTAAAAATTGACAGTAAATTCACCTCAAACAAATGAACATAGCCCAATACAACTGTCCATTCCCAAAGCCTTGGTGACTCCTCATGCTAATCCGCTGATAAAATCTCTTACATAGTGCCTTGATGGCTCTGTAACCTGTTCCAGTAGCTTCAGAATGTTCCAATATCCTCAAAACAAAAACAAAAAATCGTTCCATTTGGACTTCCCTAGCCAAAGTTATGTCCCACTGAAGTTTTTGCCAAATGTTAGGAAAAAATCCCACTAATTGTGGGCCAACTGTAGTTTACTCCAGTTAAATGTGGATAATCTACCTAAATTGGCATGCTCTGCCAATTTTCCCGCCAGTTGGGTGGTTAGCATTTAATGTGAATCTGCGCATCGCCACATGTCGGCTCAAAATGTGGGGTGTGGACGGTTAACACAACCATCACATTAAATGTTGGTTGTAACTGTTCCGCATTCATGTGAACATGATGTTTTAAACAATGCACCCACTAGCAGTTAACGTTCTCGTCGGTATTGTAGGCTTGGGTCATGGATACCAGGAGGGGTCATTTCGATAAGGGAGGGGGCTAGCCTGAAGCCCCTCCACAAACTCCGCTTCACAACACGTTAAAAGGCCACGTATTAAAAACTTTGACCACATATAACATTTGAAACCTTTGAATGGAGGGTTTTAACCCATAATTCATATTTCAAATTTTGTTTAATATATAGTATGGTTTAATATTTAGTTTTTAATAAGGTTTAATTAATCTAAAATTAATTAAAACATATATTAATTAATATAATATATGATTAATTTAAATCATATTAAATATAAAAATATATATAATTTAATAATTTATTAAACCTTAATAAAAAAATAAAATTATCCCAAACTATAATATTTAAAAAAATTTCCTTTCAAAATTGAAAGTTATTGGGCGATTTCAAAATGCAATATCTTCTCCATACAATAACGGATTTTAGTGTCGTTCACGGCTACAGGATCGTTTTGACGAGCTCTTTTCATTCATTCTAGTTTGAACCAATTCTGAGCAAGAAAAATTTTGAGCATTTTTCGAGATAGGACATGATCACCTGATCAACATCCTTGGTTCTCTTCCCCACACCTTCACCTTTGATCGAATGGTCAATTTTCTCTCGCGCACTGACTGAGCTTTGGACCCCCATCCAATGGACGATCCAAAATATCACGCAACTTAAATGTTCACTTCGTAATTCTCCAAAATGACGCGAAAAAATTTGTATTTGGAAACTGCCTAAGGATACATGTCCTTCAATGACATATATCACATTCATTTTGGTAATACAACTTACCACTTCAATTCTCGCATGAACCCACTGGTTTTGTGGCCCTCCGGTTTTACTGTTCATGTTTGGGGTTCTACTTATAGTCATGGTTCCACTCCAACAAAAAACTCCACGCCTTCGTTATATACATATACATATAGTCTTGGTTCAAACTATAATATATATAAACCCTTCTTGATTTCGTTATATGTCTTTCTTCAGCAATTAGATATATATGAACCCTGTTTAATTGATATTTTAATATAATGCTATCATAGGGTTTAAATGCTTGGTTCCATTACCCTCAGGGTTCTGTCTCTGCTTGATCATTTCACTGTTTGTTAACTGCTTTGCCTCTGATACTCGACCGTTTCATCTCTATCTCTGTATTCTCTATCTCTGCCTCCATTGCTCTGCCTCCTCTGGTTCATCTTCCTTTCTCTGTCTCTTCGGCCTCTATTTTTCGATCATTTCTATGTTGTCTCCTTTGCCCTGCTTTGCTTATCTTTTTGCTGCCCTATCTCTATAAATAAACTCTCCCTCTGTTCTGTCTCTGTAAATAAACTCATTGTTTTCTCCTTTGCTTGTGTTGTTATCCTTTGCCTATCTCTTTCTCTGCTGCCTCCTTTGCCATCAATGACAACATTTCCAACAGTATCCCCCTTTGGCATTGATGGCAATACACTTCCTCTGTTTGCCTTTTAGGACCATTTCTTCTGTTGCTTGCTTTTCCTCCCCCTTTGACATCAATGGCAAGGGGTTGCTCATTTCTCAGTGTGCTTTTAACTCTCGCCCATTTTGCACTGGTCTTGAGGACCTATTTCATGCTTTCCTTGCTTACTGATCTCCCCTTGGAATGATATTATTGTTTATGTTCTCCCCCTGAAACGATGCTTTCTTTTTATACCAGAGAGTAGCATCTACAGATACTACCCCTAGTCTATCTCTCAAATACTCAAATGGTTCTCTAGCAAGAGGTTTGGTAAATATATTTGTTTTCTATTCTTTTGTTGGCACATACTCCAGCTTGACTACCTTCTGAGATACTTGTTCTCAGACAAAATTATACTTGATTGGGATATGTTTAGTTTTTGAATGAAGCGCAGGATTTTTTGATATGATTATAGCACTTGTATTATCACATTTGATAGAGATAGGTTCATCAATGCTTACGTTCATGTCTTGGATGGTTTGCTTCATCCACATGACTTGTGTGCAGCATGCTACTACTGCTATGTATTCTGCTTCTGCTGTAGGTAGAGAAATAGATGTTTGTTTCTTGCTTAAACATGCCACCAGACTTTCTCCTAGATAGAATGCACCTCCACTTGTGCTTTTCCTGTCATCCACATAGCTGGCCCAATCTACATCTGTGTATGCTGTCAAAGTAAAGATTTTTCTTTTTGGATACCATAGCCCAAACTATATTGTTCCTTGTAGATATCTAAATATTCTTTTAACTACTAGAAGATGATTTTTCTTTGGTGCTGCTTGATATCTAGCCACAAGTCCTACTGCTAGCATGATGTCTGGTCTTGATGCTGTTAGGTATAGCAAACTTCCTATCATGGATCTATAGAGTCTTTGATCTATATCAGCAGATCCATCATCAACACATAGCTTGCATCCCATGATCATGCGAGTTGACATAGGTTTGCAGTCTTCCATTTTGGACTTTTTCAACATTTCTTTTAAGTATTTTTCCTGTGAGATGAATGTACCTATGTTATTTTGCTGAATTTGAAGTCCTAAGTAGAAAATGAGCTCTCCAATCATAGACATCTCAAACTCTTATTTCATCTCTTCAGCAAATCCTTTTTCTAGCTCATCTTTGTTGCTTCCAAACATAATGTCATCAACATATACTACAACAATCAGGAGTTCATTTTCATGGGCTTTTATGTATATATTTTTGTCTACTCCTCCTCTCTTAAAGCCTTTTTTTTGCAAGTGCTTATCCAAACTTGAGTACCAAGCACAAGGAGCTTGTTTTAGCCCATATAGAGCCTTCTTTAGTCTGCACACATATTATTCTTTGTCTGTTAATGAGAAACCTTCTGGTTGTTCCATGTAGACTTCTTCTTCTAGATCTCCATTCAGAAATGCAAATTTCACATCCATTTGATATACCATGAAGTCTTCGTAGCATGAAAAGGCCAAAAACATTCTGATAGCTTCCATTCTGGCTATAGGGGAAAATTTTTCATCATAGTCAAGTCCTTCGATTTGAGAATATCCTTTCCAAACAAGTCTGGCTTTATTCCTGATTACCTATCTTTGATCATTCATTTTATTCTTGAATACCCATTTTGAGCCTATGATATTTTCCTTAGTGGGTCTAGGAACTAATTCCTAGGTATTGTTCTTCTCAATTTGATCCAATTCTTCGTTCATAGCATTCACCCAATGCTTTTCCTTACTAGCTTCTTCAAAATTATTTCGCTCTATTTGTGATAACATAGCTATCTATACCTCTTCTATCTGTTCAGTTAGCTTCCTTCTTGTCTGGACTCCTACACTCTTGTCTCCAATGATCTGATCTTCTGGATGGTTCTTTTGAGTGTATCTTGAGGAGGCTTTTGAGCACAGTTCATCATCTTCTGTTGTCTTGCTTGTTTCATCATCATTTTGGTTTTCTTCTTCATGGTTGTCTGAAGTACTGCTGCAGTCTATACTTCTTGTCTTGTTTGGAAGTTCTTCATCAAATCTTACATGAATGCTTTCTACAATTTTTCGAAGGGTCTTGTTGTAACACCTGTAGCATTTACTTTTGGACGCATATCCTAGAAATATCACTTCATTTTCTCTTACATCTAATTTCCCCAGATTTTCATCATTATTCTTTATGTAACACCTACTTCCAAAGATTCTGAAGTGCTTGATTGAATCTGGTTTACCATGCCATAGTTCATAGGGAGTCTTGTCACTGCTTGGCCTTAAATGAGCTTTGTTAAGGATATGCACAGTTGTGTGTACTGCTTCTACCCAGAAGGTTTGAGGAATATTACTCTCTTGCATCATGGCTCTAGAAATTTGTTGTACAAACCTGTTTTGTCTCTCTGCTACTCCATTCTACTAAGGTGTCCCTGCAATAGTAAATTGTTGCTTTATCCCATGTTCATTGCATAGGTCTGCAAAGTCATAATCTGTGAATTCACCTCCTCTGTCCAATCTAATGCATTTTAGCTTGCATCCTGTTTGATTTTCTGCTAATGCTTTGAATATCTTGAATTTCTCCAGTGCTTGCAATTTATTCTTGAGAAATGCAACCCATCTCATTTTGGAGAAATCATCTATTATCAACATGAAGTAGGATTCTCCACTTGGTGTTTTAGTTCTTTCAGGTCCACACAGGTCCATGTGCACAAGCTGGAGTAGCCTTCTTGTTGATAACTCATCTTTGGCCTTAAAGGATGTGCGGGTTTGTTTGCCCAATTGATAGGATTTGCATATGGTATTGGAAGGCCTTTTTATTTCTGGCATGTCTCTGACAGCTTTATTCTTGCTCAGTCTGATGATATGATCGAAGATGATATTTCCCAATCTCCTATGCCATAACCATGACTCCTCAAGTTTGCTAAGATGGCATGCTTCATCTTCCTCTTTCACTATGTAAACATTACTCTTTGTTCAAACACCTTTGAGCAGAGTCTTACCTGTGGTGCTTGATCTAACCTCACAATCTTGTGCTCTAAAAATAACTTCATAGCCTTTATCACACATTTGACTGACACTCAGCAAGTTTACTTTCAACCCATATACAAAGAGTACATCTTCGGCCTTTCCTGTGCCATTATCTAGGCTGACTGAGCCTTTTCCTTTGATTTTTCCTGATTTAACATTGCCAAAAGTAACATTAACAAATTTATTTTCATCAAAAGTTATAAATTTTCTTCTGTCTCCAGTCATATGCTTTGAGCAACCACTGTCCAAATACCATTGGCTTTTCAAGTCTTGAGCAGTTAGAGCGAGGTCACATTTGTTAACCTTGTTTTTGCACTGGAAGCATCCTTTTGTTTGGAAATATTTGTGGGATGATGAACCACATCCTCTAAGAGGACATTTGGAAGGCATATGTCCAATTTTATTGCATACACAACATTTGATCATAATTTTTGCAAAATTGTGAGTATGAGTAAAATATCCTCGATTCATAAACCTCCTTGAGGTGTTGTACATCAATCTTTGTCCATATTTTCTGCACTCAATGATTTTATGGCCAAATTCCTTACAATAAAAAAATTAACCATAGAAACAATTTGCATACCTGATGTGAGGTTGTCTTCTCCATTTTTTTGCTTGAGACAGTCTCTTCATTGTTTGCATCTTTTGCTGGTTTGAATTACTTCTCCTTGTATGATAGTATACAACAATGTGTCCAAGGTTGTGGCAGGCATAACAGGTGGTATTTTTCATAGGAGGGAAGAATCTCCTTTGATGGCTTCCAAATTTGACATACTCAAGGGTATGTGAGCCTTTTTCTGTTGTCTAATTATTTATTTCATTCTTCGTTATTAGATGTTTCTTCTGGTTTTTGTCTCTCTCATTACATGTTTCTTCTTTTTTAGGAATTGTTTGAGCTACTTCATCAACCTTATTTTCTTTGACAAAAATAATACTTTTGTTTTATTTTTCTTTGCCTTTACTTGATTCTCCTTCATAGCCTATCCCAGTCTTTATCAGAGGAGATCTTTGAGCATCCAGAATTTAGTTCAACTTACCAGAGCTTGTTGTTTGAGAAGAATTTACAGACACTTTCCTTTAAGAATTTTCTAATTTCTTCCTCAGACATACTGCTTCTTCTTCCAACTTCTCTTGTTCTTGAGTTTTATCCTTGATTGTCTTAAGTAACATGTCTTCTATCTTCTTGGCTTCTTCAAGCTCTATCTTTAGCTGCATGAGGAATTTTAAATTATGTTCTTCTCGTACATACTTGAGGAGAATGTCTTTTTGTTTTCTGCATTTTAGTTTGAGTCTATAAATCTCCTCCAGGGCACTTATTAGCTCCCCCTCAAGGTCAGCTTCACCTTCTTCTTAATCTTCCAGAAGGAGTCCTTCCAGTTCTTCTATGGCCATTAATAAAAATTCAAAGGTTCCTTCTTCACTTGTGGGTTCATCTGAGTCTTCAGATGCACTGTTGTCTTGTTGAGCATAAAAAGAATTTCTACTGAATTTCTTTCCTTTCTGCCAGTTCTTTGATGTAGTTTTCTATGATTCTTAAGCCTGATTACTTTATTTCTTATGAGGACACTTAGCAGCATAGTGTCCAACTCTTCCACAGTTAAAGCATTTGAAAGGAAGTTTACCTTTGTATTTACCTCAACCTCTATCTAGTTTCTTAAGAAATTTAGCCTCTTCTTCATCAAAGCAAGAGCACATATCTTCCTTTTCTTCTTTTTTCTTTTCTGTTTTAAAAGATGCCTCCCTCACAATTGGCTTCTTCTGTGGGAGTCTCATCTCATAGGATGTTAGATTTCCAAGTAACTGGTTCATGGTGAAGGTTTCCCAATCAGCTGTTTCTTCTATTGCAGACACCTTGGGATTAAAACTGGGTGGAAGAGATCTTAGAATCTTTTTCACAATTACACTTTCTGGTATGGTTTCTCCAAGAGCTTTCATATTGTTAACAATTTCTTCAACTCGTAAGAAGAAGCTTCCAACATCTTCATCATCATTCACTTTTAAATTTTCAAAATGAGCTCTATATAATTGAATTTTGGCAGTCTTTACCTTTTTATTTCCCTCATGGATGTTTTCAAGAGTATCCCACATATATTTGGCAGTCTTGCTGTGCATTATTTTGATAAATTCAGCCTCACAAAGTCCACTTAAGATTGCATTCATGGCCTTTTCATTTGCTACAAATTCTTTTTTAGCTTCTCTCTCTAGGTCAATTGCCTTTGGGGCATATCCAAATTCCACAGTAACCCAAACCTCTATTCCTAGAGACGTTATGTATGCACTCATTCTGATTTTCCAAAAGGCATAATTAGCACCGGTGAAGAAAGTGGCTTTATTGGTTGAGCTTCCTTCTTGACTAGCCATCTTGGGGGCCTAGGATCTCCTTTCAGTTGTTAAACTGGTATAAAAGGAACTGGCTTTGATACCAATTGTTGAATCCTTAGTTAAACTGAGAGGTGGGGGGGTGAATCAGTTTAACACATACATAATCTTTTTAATTTTTTTATCAGACTTATTTACATCTTAATTTTATAGCCAACTTTAATATGTGAACAATCTTAATACGTTGCAGCAAGTATTAAATTAATGTGACACCAAATTTATTATGAGAGAAGCAAACATTTAGCAGATTGGGTAGATCATATCAACACATAGACAACACACATAAAGACAACAGATATAAGTGGAAACCCATAAAGGGAGAAAACCACATCTTATTATTGTTGTGATGCAAAGGCAAGCTCCAACTCCCTCTCACCACTTTTTTTCTGCAGGCACCAACCTACAGGAGGCTCCAACCTTAGTCAGCTACAACTGACAACTATCAAGATTCAACTTGATAGGGAAGCTCCAACTTCCTCAATTTATCAAAAAAAATATTTGCTGATTTACCTCAGATATCAGCTTTGTTCTGTAGCATCTCTTTCTACTTCTCTCTTCCTTATCTTCTCTGCCTCAATATTCCATACTCTACATTCTCTTTCCTCACTCTCTAACGTCTCTATGCTTATCAAGGTGATATTATTTATAGAGATTTTCTTATGACTGTTTGTATACCTCAGGGAATTCAAAATGGATAGCCATACCTCTTAGCCTTCTGCCTTCTCATTTCTTTTCCAGCTCACTTAGAAAAATATAACTGTATGTATTAATTTTAACATTACAGTGGGATTTTTGCTTTCTTCCGGAAACTTGCCAATGCATCACAAAAAATATAAACCAGTTAAAACATTTACATTTTATTACAATGAGAGCTCTGACTCACTCATTCAACCTCTTGGATCACTGCGCTTGTCTTTTCTGTGACTGTGTTGTCCCTTTCAGCTCTATTTGATCTCTTGTTCACTGTCGCAATGTAACTGCCATATATATGTAACTGTGCTTTTCATATATCACCATTCAACTCTTGGCATGATAATGATGTGTTTTTACCATATAAACTGCCCCTTTATGTAATGAAAATCAGCTCACAGAGAACTTAAATAAAACGTTTTAATACTTAGAATGCCCTTTCAGGCCCACTCGCCGAGCTTTCTTTATTCTCTGATGCGATGAGTCACCTCCTAAATTCTTCTGATTGCGATTAATCGCAATCGCAACTTCTAGTTGTGAGTTCAGATGCTCGAATGTTCCGATGGTATTTTTTCCTCTGATGCGATGTATCACCTTTCAAATACTTCCGATTGTGATTAATCGCAATCGAAACTCCCATTTATATGTTCTGATGCTCTGCTCCTTCTCCGATGCGATCAATCATTGTTCACTTTGATATGTCGATGCGATGAATCGCTCCGATGCAATGTAACACTATTCACCATTAATACCAGAACTCAAACATATATGAATCATTGTTTAAACCATATCGGGTCCATAACTCAATCGCAATCACAAATTTTTGTTAACATGTTCTGCTGCCAATTTTCTTTGATGTGATTAGTGAGGGTCCCACAATATAAGACTTTTTTTTAATTAGGCCCGAACAATCGAGCACTTCACATATATGTATATATATATATATATACTTTGGCCCCTTGTTTATAAAGCTCTACATATATAAAGTGTTGCATATATATGTATACTTTCCCGCTTCAGTCTTTATGTATTCTCCAGCTTGGGTTATGACTCTCAGAATTTTATGTAGGGGGTCCCACACTTAATATACAAACATATCCACCCTCAGCATTTTCTTCAATGGTTAATTACTAACCATTAACACAATACTTCAACTGGGTCCACTGCAACTTATATCACATATACAATGTTTTATATTTCTTGTATTATAATCTTGCTCCTCATTTAATACAACGCTCACACTATATTGAACCCTTTTGTGATATTTCATACTCTCCATACTATGTTCGCATATAATACCTCCTCCATCATATTTCAATCATTATACCATGTAATTCAACCTGCATTCTGCCCATTATATATATCAACATATATTACTATAAGTTATAACCTCGGCCTGTTCATTAACTTTCAGAACACGGAATACACAATTATTCACATAATACTTTGGCTCCGCAGCTCAGAATGTATGACCCACATCCTTGGTTCTCTTCCCCGCACCTTCACCTTTGATCGGATGGTCAATTTTCTCTTGCACACCAACTAAGCTTTGGACCCCCATCCAATGGACGATGCGCAATATCACACAAATTAAATGTTCGCTTCATAATTCTCCAAAATCACGCGAAAAAGGTTGTATTTGGAAACCGCCTGAGGACACATGTCCTTCAATGACGTATATTGCGTTCATTTTGGTAATACATCATACCACTTCAATTCTCGTGTGAACCCACTAGTTTTGTGGCCCTCCGGTTTTACTGTTCATGTTCAGGGTTCCACTTATAGTCATGGTTCTGCTCCAACAAAAAACTCCGCGCCTTCGTTATATACATATACCTATAATCTCGGTTCAAACTATAATATATATAAACCCTTCTTGATTTCGTTATATGTCTTTCTTCAACACTTAGATATATATGAACCCTGTTTCATTGATATTTTAATATAACACTATCATAAGTTTTAAATGCTTGGTTCCATTACCCTCAAGGTTCCATCTCTGCTTGATAATTTTGTTGTTTGTTAACTACTCTGCCTCTGCTACTCGACCATTTCATCTCTGTCTTTGTATTCTCTGTCTCTGCCTCTATTGCTCTGCCTCCTCTGGTTCTGCTTCCTTTCTCTATCTCTGCGTCCTTTTTTGTTCGACTGTTTCTATGCTGTCTCCTTTGCACTGCTTTGCTTATCTTTTTGTTGCCTTGTCTCTGTAAATAAACTCTCCCTCTGTTTTGTCTCTGTAAATAACTTCTTGTATTCTCCTTTGCTTGTGTTGTTGTCCTTTGCCTGTCTCTACCTCCGCTGCCTCCTTTGCAATAAATGACAACATTTCCAACACTTTCCCCCTGTCCCTATCCCTTCCATTCTCCCACTCTCTCTCTCTTTTCCTTCTCCTTTTCCCATATCTTTCTCTTTCTCTCTCCTCTCTCCTGTTTCCCCCATTTCTCTCTCCCCCGTTATATGTCTCCCTCCTCTCTCTCTCTCTCTCTCTCTTCCTTTCCCCTTCTATCTCTCTATCCTGCATCATCCCTCTCACTCCTATGTCTCCCTCTTTATATATCTCTCCCATTTTTCCCTATTTCCTCACCTCTGTCTATCTTCTCTCTCTATTCCTTCTCCTATTTCTCTCCCTTTCTCTCTCCCCCGTGTATCATTCCTATATCGCTCTTCTCTCTCTCTCTCACCCCCTGTATGTCTCTCTCCTATGTCCCTAGCTTTCTCTCTCTCTCTCCCCCTACCCACCTATCTATCTCCATATCTTTGTCTCTCATATCGCCCCCTCTCTCTATTTAATTATTTATGTCTCTTATATTCTCCCCTCTCTATCCCCTTTCCTCCATCTCTCTTTATGTCTCTCGATTCCTTCCCCATATCTCTCTCTCTCACCCCCTCTCTTTTTCCCTCTATTTCTATATTTCCTCCACCCCCATTTTTGTGTATCTCTTATATACCCCCACTATCTCCCCCACCTCTCCCTCTCTCCCTCTCTCTCTCACACTTTTTTTCACGACCTTATCTCTCTCCCTCTCTCTCTCTCTCTCATTAACACACACAAACACTCTCTAAACTCCTCTATTTTCCTTTCCCTATCCCCATTGTTACACAATAATTAGTCACCCTCCATACTTCCCTTCCCCGATCCTAAAGTTTCCTAAGATGACTACTATGCAATATCCACCATGGAAAACACATTATGATATCGACCAAGGCATATTTCTATGTTGGTATTTTACAAAATAATATTAGAAAGAAAACATAGTTGATATTAGAGAATGAATATTATTAAAATAAGAAATTAGATGTTGGTCAACTTTCTATGTTTTAAAGAATTTGCTACTTTTTTCAGCAACACTTTCTCTTAAAACGTTTTTTATTGAAAGTAAATCTCATTTTCAAAATAATTTTTATAATGAAATTAGGTGTTTGTCATCTCTCAAAATGTAAGAATAAAGTCTTAGATACTTTTTAAAAAACACTTTCTCTTAAAGTATCTTAGATTGAATTTAAATAAATTCTTAATCTTTTAATTAAACAAAATTATGATGATCTTCTTATGTTTCATTGGCTCAATTGGGGATTGCCATGATATGAAGTATTATGTAAACAATGAGACTGATGGTTCAAATAGTGTGGGCCAAGCCATAAAAGAAGAAAATGAATTGTACATGATGATGATGAGAAATATTTTTTGAGTACAAAAATAAAGTTTTAAAGAAAATCCCTTACCTTGTTAACATCCCATAAATTAATTTAGTTACAATAGACTTTAATAATCATCATCTTATAAATTGATAATGTAACTATCTCACACTAACATATACACACATATCCATGTTATACATTTGTGATAATGTTATATGAGTAGAGATCCATCTTAACTAGTGATCTACCAAGAGCTGAGAGGGATCAAATCTCATTATATGCAAAGTTCTTTTTAAATTTCAAAACTTAAAAAAAGATTTACATGTCAAGAGATTTAATCCCTTTTATTGCTTGCTAAATTCTTGAATTAGATGGATCTATAGTGGTTTTTTATCCCTCTATGTAGACCATGTCCCAAATGAGAATAAGAACTCAAAAACTAAAGTGAAATATATTTACCACATATTTTTCATGCCATATTGTAATATTAATTTGCTTGAATTACACATTTTTGTGTTATTAAGAAGTAACTAAATGATTTTATCTTTAATTTTTTTGAATTACACATTTTTGTGTTATTAAGAAGCAACTAAATGATTTTATCTTTAAATTTTTTTTTGCCGCTCTATAGATATCCTTTCTATATTTATAACTAGCAATTGTAAAATTAACAACAAACTAGGCGAGGACAATGATAATGAAATTATTGATGTTTTATAATGTTTTTAATTAAAACTAACCAAATATGTATAATCATTTACATTTTCTTATTATAACTATTTTTTTGTTTTTTTTTGTTTTATAAGCCTCTCCACTTAATAATTTATATTAACATTATATATATATATATATATATATATATATATATATATATATATGATGATATTATATAGTTTATTTGTTCTCAATAAAGTTTAATTATCATCTTGTAAATTGATAATGTAACTATCTCACACTCTCTCAGACACAACCATGTTATATATAATATATAATATATCATCCATGTTATCCATGATGATGCTATGTAATATATATTAACATTATATATGTTGATGTCGTGACTTTTTTAGTTTCTCTGTCTAGATACTTTTGAACATGAGATTTCTACTCACATTTACTTTCATGCCCTTCCAAAGTGAGCTCCAACAAATAAGCTTCAAAACTTAGTATTTCAATATTTTATTTTATTTATTTATTTTTATTTATTTTTATTTTTTTATTTTTATTTTTTATTTTTATCTTCTTATTTTCTTATTTTTATTTTATTTTTATATATTTAGACTAGTCTTAATCTTTCTATTTTTCTCTTTCCATACCACTCATGGGTTCAAATCGGTGACTTCACAGATGGAGTGCCTTAAGAGTGCACCCCATCACCGAGTGCTTTACACCACGTAGGCTAGTATTTAAATTTAATTAATAAACAAAAACACAAGTGTATATATATATAGAGATCCGTGCAAGATAATGATACCCAATTATGACACATTAGTTGCGATGGAAATTGGGAAAAACAAAAATATGGTCAATAAACATAATTATTATAGGTAATTACGCTGTAAGGTGTAACTATTTGAATAACAACTCACCTACCTTCCACTCTGTCCATGTTTGAGCTATTGGATCAAATGTTAGACGGTTGAAATGTTTTAGGCCATTAGATCAAGCAAATATTTTTATAAAAATAATAAAATAAAATAATGATAAACTAAAGCCCATGGTATTGACCCATGGTATTCATGTGGAATTCAGTTCCTTTATAGGGTGAACTAAGATGGCCTAAACCAATCTTAACTCTGGATCTAAACTAATTATTTAATAAAATTATTTTTAAATGTTTATAACCAGTATTCTTTTAAAATTTACTTAATAAAATGTATCTAAATTTTCATACATCCAAATATACACAGTTTTTCTTCTTCTGTATTATTTTTGTTACAACTATTTTATTCTTCCAAAAATACATGGTTTTCTTTGTTATATATTATTTATATTACAACTGTTTTATAATTCATGAGTATTATTTCTCAATATATAAAAAAATAAATTAATAATGAAATTTTTTAAAATATGTGATTTTTTTTAAATTTACAAATTATTTCAGAGGACATGATTTATCTTGAGCAATAATGATGAATGTTCATAATTCTCATTTCTTAAATAACACTAAATTTACCTTTAAAGGGGTGGGTAATAATTGTTTGTATCAAAGTCAAGGATACATGAGAAATGATACATGGTGAAGAGAAGCTTCCAACCTTACAACAAGCCCTAAAAAGGCATAACTTTGAATGTATGGAATCCATTTTCCCTAATACAATGAAAAGTGCAATGAAACGGAAAATGTCACCAATCTTATTTCATGTTCCATTCATTTAGATCTAAATATATGGAAGAAGAAAAGTAGGATAATGGATACTTATCAAGAATGTATGATTCTTTAGAAGGAAACAGTGTTGAAAAGGCTATTGAGGACCAAATAGCAGAATTAAAAATTGAAAAATACTCTTCAAAAAATGGGTTACTCAAGGATTTTGTAATCCATATGAGCTACATTATCTCACTAATTCAAGCAAGCACTCAAAAAGAGACAGACAATAGTGATATAGAGACAATTTATTCATAAACAAGAGAAAGCTAGAATTATAGCCCGAGATATAGTTATGGGAAGAGAAACATTCCAATTGTAAAGAGGACTCATAAATTACTAGACAAAAGACACTTACCTATTGCAATCACTTGAAAAAAGGGTATCCCTAAAGGGTCACTTGGGGAGGAATCTATTATTTAAAAGATCAGGAAAATAATTTCTTTTCAAAACAAAATGTACTATCACTGGGGAAGGAACTTATTACATTTAAAATTTGTTCCCATTCTTGTCACTACAAAATTTCATTGTTTCTTCTTATTTTACCAGAAATAAATGATCTTTAAAAGGCACTAAAGTATTGAATTATGATCCTTAAAGAAGTCTCTAGATTCCATAAAATGGCTCAATTTCTCTTATCCATAAAATTGATGATTAAGATAACTCTATTCTCTATGGTCAAATGACAGGTGAAGGTGGATTTACTATAATTAAGCTTCTTAGTAGTCTCTTATCAAGTACAACATGTCATAGTGATAATTTTTTATTCCATCAAATAATAGTTGTAGAGAAGAGTCAGAATCCTAGGAGTACTATCAAGGGAATTCAAGATTGTGAATGTGATAGAAGCAAATAATTTCATGGAAGGGTGAAGTATGCCCAACTTGGTCATAAAAACCAAGTGCATCCTTCATGCAAAAAAAATAAATAAACATGAAGATTTCTTCATATAGAGATCTTCAGTACTTTGGCCAAAATGTCTCATCCATTATGAAAAAACACATCTTACATGCAATTAATAACAAAAAATTTGTTCCACAACAATTACCCAATATGGATATTTTGATTTGAGGTCTAGTAAACATAATTCTCCGCCCCTTATTCTAGACAATCAGTTGGAGCCGAGAAAGTTCCTACTACCTCTTCTTTCTTATATGCTATTCTTTCCTATACCACAACTTACGACGTTTCCTTTGCAACATATGGCACAATTGCTAGTTTAAAATAGCTTGAAAATAATTTAAATAACTTGGGATGTAACAATCATCGATAAAAATATAATTATAGTATATATACATATTTCTTCTAAGATAAGCAGATCATTGGAAACCACATATTCAATGCAAATCCCAAAAACTTTGTTTTAACTCTCATTTATTTTAATTATCAATTTTATTAATTAAATTTATTTTTATTTTTATATAATTTGACCAAATTAAAATATTTATATAACAAAATAAATATTTATATAACACGATAGAAAAAGACACTATAAATATTTTCTTTAATGGGTTGATGAGGGCACCTCAACCCAAATCTATCACCAACTACAAACACATAAACATAAAGATATGTTTTCACATCGAAAGGAGCTAACAAAGGGTTCAATGAAATAACCTACATACATATTAATTTCAAATAATTTTTGAAGGAAAACCTTTTTTTCTTTTTCCTTATTTTAAAATAAATTAATAGGTTATTATAAAACATATTATATAAACTAAAATCAATTTTTAAAATTAGAAAATAAAATATTACTCTAAAAAAAATTACATTAAATTTTATGTTTAGGAAATCAAAATATGAATCCATGAAAATAAAATTTTATTATAATAATTGTAATATTAATCATTGAAAATAAAATATTATTACAGGTCGAATACAATTAACATTGAAAATTGAGAAAACCAAACATTGATCCAAGAAAAGGAAAGGGAGCCAAGCCATAGTGAGTCTTGAAGGCAATTCATTGAAATTGGTCAGCTCATTTAATCTTATAAATAAGATGAATTTGCAAAGAACAAATGAGTGAGTTAATGTAAATATTCATAAACATTACATGAATTTTGTATTCTTATAAAAGTTGTAGATTCAAATATTTTGGAAATCTTTTATAAACATTATTATAAAATTTGCATATGTCGAATATTTAGAAATTGAATTAATATACGAAATAATTTATAATTTATAAATTAAAATGATTAGCTAATTGCTATAGTAACTATGTATGAGATTTGTCTTTTGGAAATTTATAATTAATTTTTTTTTTTTAATTTACAACTCTGATTTAATTCTCAAATATTCTGAAAATTGAAATAATATAAGAAAATAAAAATCAGTATTTACAAATCAGTGGATTTTTTTTTTTGGAAATTTATAGTCCTAATTCAATTCTCAAATATTTTGAAAATTAAAATAATATAATGTAAAAAAATCGATATTTGTAAATTAGAATGGCTGCCTAATTTTCCAATAATAACCATCCATGAAAACTATCGTTTTAGAAAATGAATATTCATAACCGTAATTGAAAAATCCATGGTTGATTATCTAATTTGTTAATAACATAATCACTATTTTCATTATTCCTATTTATAGTATTTAACTTTTAGAATCGTCATACAATGTTGCATTTCAATTTTATTTGAGATGTTTTACATTCACTCGAGGAAGCTTCTAACGAATTAACAAAGAATTCGTTCGATTTAATAATGGGTGCTATACATGTTATAACGCTAAAAATGGTTACGGTAATTATGGAGTTCTAAACAGGTTTCATCGCTCATTTATCATCCACTTATTCTATCTTTAAAGAGATTTTCAATATTCAATGAGTATTTCAACTATTCACTTTTAATAGAAGCGAGTCTTAGGATCTAGGTAAAAGCTTGTGTTACACATAACCTGCGATGTTATATTTAAAATTTTATAAATTTATATTTTGATTTTGAAAGGAATTTATTAAAAATAAAATTAATGATTTGTAAATATAAATAATTGGATTTATTTTTGAAAGATATGGTTGCTATTTTTAGTTCTTGCCTGG
The DNA here is from genome assembly GCA_034641835.2 of Pinus albicaulis. Lineage (NCBI taxonomy): Eukaryota > Viridiplantae > Streptophyta > Pinopsida > Pinales > Pinaceae > Pinus > Pinus albicaulis. The sequence goes on along the minus strand of CM076578.1, from coordinate 409,386,206 downwards.
GAACTATAATAATGAGTCCATGCTTTTTCAATCAAAATTACACGGAAGCAAACGCTCATATCATTCAATTAAACAATTTTCCATCTTATCAGCCTCATATCGAGACGATACCGATATATTGTGTAAATTCAAGACTCGTATATCATAAATTCAAGGTGACCATTATGAAACAAGTGTAACGCTCGAATTAATTCCGAGAAATTTAATGTTTGGGATAATGTTGGTTGATATCTCATTTGTGCAGACAGGCCTATATCGTATCTTAGACATGGACCTATATCGTATCGTAGATAGACATGGACCTATATCGTATCTCAGACAGGTGGCTTGCATGAAGATGCAAGTGGTGAGAGTGGCGAGCGAAGACCATTAGAGTCAGTTTGTTAATTATCAAACTAACAAATATGTTTATTATTGGCCTTCTCTGGAAACTCTTAGTTCTCATTATCATCCCTGTCTTACAACCCTTACTTTTCAAAATGCATAAGCGTCCCTGAGCCCAGACACTTCTTTGATGCCTCGCGGGCTGAAGTGTACTCATTATTCTGTACTCTGTCTCACGGTTGACCCTCCAAAACTAGGATGATTCCTTCGTTGATCTGTTTATTATCAGCCCTGTATTAAAACCCTTACTTCCCATTATCAACCCCATCTTAGAATCCTTACTTTTCAAAGTGCATAAGAGTCCGTGAGCCCCGACACTTCTTGGATACCTTGCGGGCTGAAGTGTACTCATTCTTCTGTACTTTGTTTCATGGTTCACCCTGTAGAACTCGGATGGTTCCTTCATTGATCTTTATATTGTTGGAAAGATAACTTGGCCAGCATAATAGAAGGACGTTGAAATATCTATTTATTTCATCAAAGAAAAGCGTAAGCTTTCTTGCGTTCACTGGTTAATAATACAAAAAGCGTTGTCAACTGACAATTTTGCGAGAGAAAGTCGAAGTACCGTGTTTCTATAGCTAAAATATCCAAGTCACCATTTGCTGCCTCTTCCTCTACACGTTGAGCAACGACCTCTTCACTGTCTGCATCTTCCCTCAAGGAGTTATTCAATTCCATAGCTTTCACAAATTAAGCTAGTAGAGGCGGGCAAGGGGCTGGATCTACTGCTCTATTTTTTCCAACCAATGAGGAAGAACTTGAACACCTCACTTTAAAGTTTGTTTGTTTGCTTCCATTGCAACTCACAAACATGATTTCCATTTCAATTCTTTGGGCTAACACTTACAACCTATTATGAAACCAACTCCAAAATTAGAAGAAAATAGAGATCAACGCTTTAGAAATCGTCCACTTCAAGAGGGAAACCTCTTTTACATTACATAAATGAACAATTCCTTGATGATTCAAATGAAAAAAACTCCTTTCTATATATAGGATTCGATGGGGTCACAATATAATCCTAGCCAACCTAATAATAATGTAAGGGCACAACAATAATAGTAGTGGTTTTTTTATGGGCACAATAATAACAATATGAGGGCTACAGGGGCACAACAATAACAATAATGGGGCTACATTAATAACAATAATGGACTACACTAGTAATATAGGGACCTAAAATGCCCCTCATTCAAAAAAGTGTTGTCCTAAACGCTTGAGTAGCTCTGGATGCTTTTGTATAGAATTCTCATCCTCCCATGTGGAATCTTCAATGGGCAATTTTTTCCACTTGATGAGATACTCTGAAATTGATTGATTTTGTAGTTGTTGATTTAGTGGTTCTCTGACTGCTTCAGGTTCCAAAATTATTTTTCCTTCCTCATAAAGTTCTGGCAATATTATTTGAACTAGAATCTTGTCACCTATAACCTTATTTAAGCATGAAACATTGAAAATTGGGTTTAATCAAGAATAAGTAGGAAGCTCCAATTTGTATGCCATAGCAACAATATTTTGCAACACCTTGTAAGGACCATAGTAATTTGGCGATAATTTATTATCCTTCTTATCTTGCCTGAGGGACATTTCTTTGTATGGTTGTAGCCCTAAAAACACCTAGTCTCCTACATCAAAACTTATTTGGTTGTGATGTTGATTTTCCTATTGTTTCATTCTATTTTGTGCCAAATTTAGGTTATCCTTTAGGAGTTGGAGAACTTTTTGTTCATCCTCGATGTGATATTCCATTTTTTGAACCTTAGAATTTTCTCTTAAATATGATGTGATCGACGGAGGGTGATATCCATAAAGTGTCATAAATGGGGTCAGTTTTGTTGTAGTATGGAAGGAAGTGTTATACCACTATTCAGCTAAAGGTAACCACTAGAACCATTGTGTTTGTTTTTCAGAAACAAAACCACAAAGATATCCTTCCCAATAACTATTCGCTATCTCAGTTTACCCATCGGATTGAGGATGATAAGATGAGATATGAGCTACTTGAGTACCGAAACAACAAAATAATTTTGTCCAATCATTTCCAGTAAAAATGGGATCTCTTCCGCTTATAATAACTTTGGGTTTCCACATAGATTTTGAATTATTTTCAAAAATCTAGTAGCAATTGTACTTGCTTTAAATGTATGAGATAACACAAAAAAGTGTGTATACTTGGCAAGTGTATGAACTACCACCATAATTACACTCTTTCCTTCAAACTTAGGTAAACCTGTGATAAAATCTCTTGAAATCTCTTCCCAAAATTGACCTGGAATGAATAAAGATTGTAGAAGACATGGCATCTTAATTGTCTCAAATTTATTTCACTAGCAAACCAAACATTCTGCCACAAACTTTTGAAAATCAGATTTAAGGTCACCCCAAAAATATTATTTCTTCACCCTGTGGTAAGTTTTTAAAACTATTGGGTGTCCTCCTAAGGGAGAGGTGTACAATTATAAAAGAATATATATTTTTAGTTGGGAGTCCTTACAAAAATATAAGCGATATTTGTATTATAAGGAATCTTTTTTCCAAGTAAATGTATAAGATGTACTAGGATCTTGCTACAACATTTAAATGAGTGTCCACACTTCTTCATCATTTTTCCATTCATCCCTTGCTTTCGTTATCCAGTCTAGTTAGATAATAGAAATGGCACAAAGCGATTCTTCCACCTTTTCATCCTTTCTTAAGAGTGTGTATAAAACAACATCTAGATTCCCTTTTTTGTGGATGATTTCAAAGTCATAACCCAACATTTTTGTTACCCATTTTTGCTACTCTTTTGAAGATATTATTTGGTACAAAAATTATTTAAGACTATCGTGATTAGTTTTTACCTTCAAGTGTCCTCCCATTAAGTAAGGTCTTCATTTCTTTAGTGCATGTAGTGTTTCCAACATTTCCTTCTCATAAATAGCTTTTTGTAGATAATTTCCTTTGATTGAAAGACTTTCAAAATAAATGGGTCTTCCTTCTTGCATTAAAAGAACACCAATTCCATTTCCTCGGGCATCACATTCCACAATAAAGGTTTTTTTGAAGTCTGGTGTAGCTGAGACCGGTGCTAGGCACATTGCCTCTCTAAGATGTTCAAAGGCCTTAGTTGCTTCATGATTCCATGAAAATGCATCTTTCTTCAATAATGTTGTTAGATGTGCTGCTATTTTCCCATAATTATTAACAAACATGTGATAATACCTTCTTAATCCAAGAAATCCTCGCAACTACTTTATGGTTGTGGGGATTTTCCATTCCTTAATGACTTTAATGTTGTTAGGGTCTACCTTAACACCTTGCCGAGATACAATATGACCCTAATATTCCAACATTTATACTCCAAAGAAAAATTTGGAGATTTTTGCATATAATTGTTTGTCCTCCAATAGTTTGAGCACCTTGTCAACACATTAAACATGATCCTTCCAAGACCTGTTGTAGATTACTATATCATAAAAAAAAACTAACAAAAATTTTCTAAGGGTTTGAAAATGGAATTCATCAACTCTTGAAATGTAGAAGGTGCATTGGTAAGGCCAAAAGGTATGACCAAAAATTCATAATGACACTCATTATTTCGAAATGATGTTTTCGGAATATCTTCAGTCTTATTTGATGATATCCTGAACGAAGATCCAACTTGTTAAAATATACTTCTCCATGTAATTCATCCAATAATTCATCAAACAAAGGAATGGGAAATTTGATTTTAATAGTGATATTATTGAGCTCCCTATAATCCGGACACATGTACCCTAATCCATCCTTCTTGTGCACCAATAGTACTAGAGCAAAGACAGAACTTTGACTAGGTTTAATTATACCAACCTCTAACATTTCTACAACCATACGTTGAATTTCACTCTTTTGGACATAAGGATATCAGTAAGGCCTCATGTTTGGAGCAACAATTCCTGGAATCAAATGAATAACATGATCATGCTCATGAATAGGTGGGAGTCCTTTGGGAGTTTCAAACACCTTGGAATGATTATCCAAGACTTTTTGGAGAGATGGAGAAATACATGATTTTGCTGTTGGAACTTATAGTGAGCATAATTTTGCAATTACGCCTCATTTTTATTTCTTCAGAATATTTTTCATGAAATTAGAGCTTATTATCTTTCCCGGAATCCCTTTGATACCATATAATTCAACTTCCTTTACTTCTGAAAAAAAAATCAAGAAAATTTCTTGATAATTAAAACTTGTCGTCCCCAAATATGTAACCATTGTAATCCTAACATTACATAAACACCTCCCATTGGAATGGAAAGAATTGGAATATTCAATACATATCCCCCCATTGTTAGCTTTATATTATCACATTTTCCAGAGTAATTTATAGGTCCTCCATTTCCAACCATCACTTGACACTCATGTGCTGGGTATAGGAAGCAATTCAATTCCTTGGCTACCTTACAATGAATATAATTGTGGGTACTAACCAAATAAATCAACACTATTACCCTTTCCTTATTCATATGTCTTTCTATCTTGAGAATTTTAGGAGTGGTAATTCATGCCAATGCATTACAGGATATGGTCGGACTCATTTCTTCTTCCTCTAAGGTTGCCTCATGGTGTATATCCTATTCTTTTGAAGTTTCTTGTATACTTTCTTTCTCCTCTTCACAATCTATATAAAATAATTTCATCTTGACACACTTATGAACTTTAGTTTATTTTCTATGACAAGTGTAGCTAATCCCTTTTGCTCTTCTTTCTTCCAATTATTGTGGTTTCAACCTTGTAGGTTGTCGAAGTCTAGGAGTAGCAACACTTCCATATATAGGTGTGAGTGGTAGGCTTCCTTGTCGCCATAATTTTACATTCAAAATTTCTTTGCAACCTCAAAGCCTTCTCCAATGAATCAGATTCCCAAATCAAACATCATGTTGGATACTATCCTTTAAATTCCCTATGAAAACGTTAGCCCTATGTTCCTCTTGAATATTATCTACCCTTATATTTTATTTTTGGAAGTCCTCAATGTGCTCCACCACTGAACCCTTTTGTTTGAGATTTATCAATTGGCTAAAGAAGGTGTTGGTCTTTGTATCCTCATAATGTGCTATCATTTCCTCTATAAAAATTGACCAAGTGACATTTTTTTACGGGAGAAAAGCCATCGATTCCATACAAATGTATTTTTTTTTAAATATAAAGTTTCAATTCATACATTTTATGTGTTTTGCACATTATTGAGATCAAAATATTGCCCCATCTATAACATCCATGTTACAGGATCCTTGCCATCAAAATTCCTCATATCGATATTTGGACTATGGTCGGTCTTCAATCCATCATTAGAGTTTATGAAGTCACTATTAACATTTATTTTGTTCTCATCTTGAGTTTCTTGTACTATATTTTTTCCATTAGGAATCATTTATTGTATCAACTTTGCCAAACCTTCCTTCAAACCTTCCATGTCTGCTTTTAGATCATTCTTCATGTCTTCCATGTTGTCTTTCATTTTTTCATCAGTGTCATCTATCTTAGCATCGATGACATCTATCTTAGCTTCCACGCCTTTCTTCAAACCATCCATCTCAACTTCCACGACTTTCTTCAAACCATCCATCTTAGCTTCTACGCCTTTGTTCAAAACATCTATTTTATTTTATTTTGTTTTTTGTGAGAGAAAAATTTAGTGCACTTCCTCTTGTAATTTCGATATATCATGTTGCAATTATTCCTCTTCATTAGTGATAGAAGAGTATTTTGAGGTCTTAATGTGTGTTGAATTCTTTTTAGGCGACATTTTAGAACCCAACATTGATATCTATGCTTCAATATGCCCTTGGAATCACTTCAAGTTGATTGTTCAAACAAGACTTATGCAATTCGAAAAAAATACACATCTTTTTCTTGATTTTGAGGAGCCCGATATCGAAAATGATGTATCTGAGTAATTTAGGATCCCTGATATTTTATCTTCAGTCGTTTAGTATCACCCTGAATCATCTTTCTAATGCCATAGGTCTAACCTGATTTGGATTCTTCTAGACAATGTTATACCCAATCCTCCTTCAATGACCTACTTATGGACTCGTTGAGTAGAGTGAACTTGGATGACATGCCATGTATGATTGTTTCATGCTTTGGCTCTAAAATTGGTACACAGTAAACTAAAGTCTGTTTACTTTCGACCACTTTTTACATAATTCCAATCCGATGCTTAAAGGGAGAGCTATGACTATTTTTACAAGGTCACCTCTTTTAGATGAAATTCAGGACCCTACAAAAACCCTAAAATGCACAGATTATATCTCCGCAAATATTGCAAACCAATATCTAAGATTTTTATACGAAGTTCCCCAATATTGTTTCACAAATGATTTTTTTTAAAACATATTAACCTTCGTAGAAAAAACGTTATAGTGAAAATTCCACGATGACCTCTTTGAAGTAGTGAAAGACTAGAATCCAAAGCTTTGATACCAAATGTTATGAAACCAGCTCCAAAATTAGAAGAAAAGAGAGATTAACATCTTAGAAATCAACCACTTCGAGGGGAAAACCTCCTTTACATTACATAAATGAAAAATTCTTGGATGATTCAAATGCGAAAACCTCATTTCTATATAGAGGATTCAATGGGGTCACAATATAATCATAGTCCACCTCACAATATTAATGTAAGGGCATAACAATAACAACAATGAATTTTAATGGGGCACAATAATAACAATATTGGGGCTACAGGGGTACAACAATAAAAATAAGGGGGCTACACTAAAAACGATAAGGGACAACACTAGTAATATAAGGACCAAACACAACCCCCTTCCTTACCTCTTTGTTTGGTTATTTGTGATATGGTCCTTGTTGTTCTGCATATGGGTATTCAATAATTGGTCCAAACAATACTTCCAGGTACTGGCTTCTTGATGAATATTTAGCATACCCAGCTGTGAGAATTTAGAATTGAGCTGTATACTCTGAGATAACCACTTGTGGAAGGAGTTATTTGTTTTTTTTTTTTTTTTTCTGACGTTTTGTTTTATATTTGTGTGTGTGTTTGTGCTTTTGCAGTAGAATGGAAAATTACAGTGGATGAAAACAATATTCCTTGTCAAGAAAGATTTGGTGCTTGGCATGTTCTTCCTATTCTGGTTAGTTTTTGTTATCCAATTTCAATGAATAGGTTGTCTCTTTTTTCTCTTCTGGTGGATGTTTCTCTACATCTTTTTTCTTCTTGTGGATGTTCCACTACTTATTTTTGTAGCGAAACTCATGTTTCTATCATTGTTCTTATCATGAATGAATGAAATTGTAAATTAGTTATCTTTTGAGAGACCCATAGTAGTTGTTGTATTCGACCTATTATATTTGCCATAAAACCAGTTGGTCTATTGGGCATGCCATAGATATCATATAATCAATCGGTCTAGTGGACCTGTTTATTTTTTATTATTTTTCCTTGTTTAATTTTTTTTTATTATAATTTAATTATTATCCTTGTTTGCAAAAAAAATACTTTATTCATGTATTTCTTTCACTCAAATTTTTTGCGCTTTCATCAAAAATCTATTTCGCTGAACCTTTATGTGCTTCCATTCTGCATATATCATTGCATTGACCATCTCTTCCAAAGGGGCCAGACTTTAATTTACGTATATGGGTTTTGGAGTACAGAGCTTTATGTTGAAAGGTGTAAGGTGTAGCTCATTTTCAGAGCCATGGAGTGTTACACAGGTAATGATTGATTGGAAATTAATATTACTTTACCTATACTCCATCTTCTGTTGTAGCTCAACCAAACACGAGTATAAGGTTGTGTGAGTCAAAATTAAGAAACTAAATAAACAAAAATAGTACATGGTTGTTTCAGTAATAATCTTTTGTGAAATTTGATTATCTGCCGGGATTTAAAGCCACAAAATCTATTGGTTGACAAAAGAAAAGACTTACATAGAGTTGGAGATCTGGGACTTGAGAGTGCTTTTACCGTTCCTTTAAAGTGTTACACCCATGTGGTTGTTTATGAAATTCTGTCATTTTTTAAAGATGCCTCATTTTTCTGAAATTCCTTGTCATAATATAAAGATGGCCTCACTTTCCTGAAATTTTGTGTCATTGTACAAAGATGGCATCATCTTTATGAACTTCTTTGTCATTATATATAGAACGGCTCATTTGTTCTCCTAAATTCTTGGTCATTTACTACGATTTTGATTTAGGTTCCATATGTTTGTAGGTTGTCATACTATGGAACAGAGCTCCAGAGTATTGTTGGGATCAACGCACTATTCCACATATGTTGACATTTGCTGGATTTATTTTTGCTGAGTGTGGTATGTAATATTCAGAAAGACTTCACTGTTATAATTATTCTCCTGTTTTCCCCCCAAGTGGGTGTATTCATGTGTGGGAGTATTCATGTCTAATATCTTGTCGTGGTACTTGTAGCTCAAATGGTGAACGGTGAGAAGATAACCACTTTTCCCAGCGGATTGTGAAATATAACAACTCCTTGTGGGAGTATTCATATCTAATATTTTGTCCTGGTAATTGTCAGAAGAAAACCACTTTTCCGAGGGGATTGTGAAATGTAACAATGCTTCATATCTTCATGTATGGTTATAAAGTTTTTTGGAAAACTTGTTTTAGTGCTAACTAATTCAATCACACAATTAGAAAATGAACTGAGTTGATTTGCATTTGCGGTTGAAAGGTTGCTTGGAACACCAACTGTAGAAATGTGGCCTGGAGTAAAACGTCTAAGGAACTGGCACTAGTAACCTTACTGGAAACTTGAGAACCTTGCTCGTGAAGTTCCAAATCTATCACCTATTGGTCTCGATATTCTCAGTGTATGTTCTTTCTTAGCCGTCAAACCAATGAGATTCATCGTATTTTTGAACTCTTAGTGCGGTTGAAACGAATAATATAATGACAGACTTAGTCATGGCTTGAAGAAAATGTTGCATTCGCAAAGAGAATTTCAGGAAAGGCACATTTCATTGTTTATAAGTGTCCAAGGATGTCAGAATTTAAGTGATCATATTTAAGGAAGTGTTTCTGTCAATTTGGAGGTTTAAGCAAGCATAGTGAAATAGTTTTTTCTTGTTATAGATCGGAAGTCTAATCTGTTGTTCGCAAAGCAAACATATCTTCCAATTTTTGTAATTGATTTTACTCGGTGTTTCATTCAACTGTTCATTCAGTAGTACTTGCACAGGCCATGTCTCTTTCTACAAGCAAATGATCTTATTGGATGGTTAAAACAATTCTGTGGAATCGATGAAAGTTTGATTTATTTTTGAAATTCTTTTCTCTTTTTCCAAGTGCTAGCTGCAATGCTAGTATTATTATTACAAAATGCCAACGAAAACATCATATATAATGTGAATAAGACAACCCATCCTGCATATGCTGAGGGCTCTGTTCCTTTTCATGTACGACGGTATCTTTCTTTAGTATGACATGACAAAATCAAATTTTCTTCATAATTTCCTGCGAAGAAGTGAAAAGACTGAGTAATGGGGTCGTCCGGCAGATTCACTGGCTCCCGTGATTAGCAGCATCCCTTATTTTTAGTGAATTTAATTTCTGCACAGCTTCAATACCTACCAGTAATATCGCCAAATTTGAAAACAAACAATCAATTTTTGTAAAATCCTAAAATTGAATAACAGTGATATCAAAAAATTGACTTACCACTCGGTACATCCAATTCCGTCTGATTCCAAAATACTTCCAGAATAGAGAAGGACAGAAGTGACGAGATTCATGCCGAGAAGAAACTCCGACAGGATAACGACGATTTAGCTTTAATGTTACAGAACCATGGAAAAGATCAATGGTTGTAAATAAACGCAGGACCATTAACTGATGAGTCTCAGAGGGATATTCTGGATTAATGCCGCAGGTTCGTCGATTTCGCGAATCAAATCGCAAGTCATTCGCCCGTCACTTTCACGAGGATCCCGTGAATCGTCTAACGGGAAGAATGGCGAGTTCAGCCAATGGGTGGCCAACCATGATTTATCATCGACAGAATTTCTCCAACCTATTGATTCGGTGTATCTCTTCTGGAAGGACTGACCACATGGGTGGTTACGTTCGTCAGCGAATCAAGAAGAATGAGTATCATCGACGTAAAATAGTGAGCGGGTAGGAAGGACAGACCACATGGATGGCCTGGAACAACGGGTCCCAACATTAAGAGTCCTCCGATCAGTTCGTCGCTTTGGTGATTGACCTTACCTTCGAAACCCTATGTACGTAGTGAGATGGTTAGGGCAGTGCAGATCCATAATGTCAATAAACTAGCAACTGTCTTTGTCTTTCAAGGTGAAACCACACGCTTTACCGGAAAACAACTGTATAGTAACAGAACAAATAATCACTGAAATACAAATAATGATACTGTACAAGGTTTTGATGAGTGACAAGGTTTTAATATTGAAAATAGGAGTTGTCTAAAGAGATGGAGGAATTGCCAGGATAGTCAAATTTGTCCGGAATTTGGGCCAATTTTTTTTTTTAAATCTTATAACATGGATTTACAAAAATCCCCGCGGGATTTTCCTAAAATCTTACCAGAATTTCCATGATTTTCAGGGCGATAAAGCAGTCTAGTTAGACTACCACATTGAGAATATTCAGATAATTTGATGGAGAAAGTTTAAGATAGTAAATTTTTGAATAACAATAAATATAATATTTATATTATGAATTTGGCTTTTGTGATCCATAAATTATGTATTAAATGTTTTGGTGAAAATCACATTCGATTAAATTGTGTCGACCTATTTCGAACCAGCGAGTGTGGTTCATCGTGAGGACAAGATGATAAATCTAATCTAGGACTGAGCTTAAATAGATAATAAAGCTCCAATACAACGGCTAATTGGAATTTTACTATCTATTTAAGTTGAGTCCAAGATCAGAGTTTTCATCTTGTCCTGATGATGAACCACACTAGCTGGATCTAAACTTGTTGATGCAATTTACTCCAATGTGAATATCTATATTGTTGTAGATTTATGGAAGTAAACTATGTAATGTCTTTGATCCGACAAAAAAAAAATTGTGAGTAAATTAGTGTTGAACATCAAAAAATCTTGTCTCCATTCATTTTTATAACTCTGAATTATTCGAGAAGCCCTCAAAATAGAGTAGAACACTTTAAAAGGGAAGGTGGATACACGTTGAACCAATCCTTGAAACAATCATCTACCATTTCACCCAATGATTCTCCCCCTCTCTTGATTTCTTATCTCCCACCCTTGGTAGCCTTCAAAAACACATAATTCATCATTTCCAAATTGGACCCATTTGACTTTTTTCTTGTATTTTTTTGAATGGGCCTAATGGTTAAATTTCCTTCTAAGAGGTCATAGGTTCAAAACCAAAGAGAGGTAAAGTATGTATGTTTTCCTAGACTTAGGAATAAATATAAGAATTTCTTAACTTTACAATTTATATTAAAAACTCCCTGAAATTATGTGTTTCACTCCTGAATAATTTTAATAATTTGTATATTTGACTTTGACAAATTTATTCTCTATAAGAATAAATACGAGCTTGCTTTTTTTTTTTCCCGAAAATTTTAATAAAATTGGACATGAATTTTCGTAAATCTAGGTTACAGTTGTCAAATTTCAAGATTTTGGGTGCCCCACAAGTTGTTGATGGTGTTGAATCCATTTTCAGCATTAAAAAACATGATTCAAATATTGCTAATAGTAGTTTCAGCCACTTTAGACTGTCCTGAAAATTCTTCCGCCTCAATATACTTGTCTAAATAAATAAATATATGATTTTTTTTAATTATTTCATAAATATAAAATTTTATTAACTTAATAATTTATATTAAAAACTTCTATTGAAAAAAAAAAAAACACAGAAATCATAAATCTTTATATATTTCATTTTTTTAATTGAATTTTATTGATTTAAAACAAAATAGATTGTATTAGAAATTACACACATCTAGAGTGAAATCTTTCACTTCATGTATGAGATACGACGAAGATTGAAGGGTTTTTATTTTTACCCTTTTCTCTCCCATACATCAATCAATCCTTCATTGTTATTTGTAACGACCGAAGATATACACATTTCCTCAATTTTTTTTGAAAGCTCCATAGCTACCGGTTCAGTCCAGATCACTATCTAAATGGAAAAACTCATTAGAGGTTTTTTTGGTCGCAGATTGTCGGCATATTTAAATTTGATGCTCTTTCACTATCCTTTGTCGGGAAATGATCCTCTATTGAGGGATGATTCAATGTTGCTGGGGATGAATTGGATCAAGAGAGGTCGAGTTGTCCTCGAATGGGTTCTTTTTGTTAAGAACCATCCATTTTCTAACCAGCAGAGTTTTTTGAACTAATTGATGGCTTCGGGTTTTCTTATTCATGATTATATTTATTCAACACCTAGGAATGGAATACCTCTTAAGAAGAAAGACATGCATTATGAAGGTTATCAGATTGTTGCAACCTTCTACACCTAAGAATTCCATTTTCCTAATCTAGTAGTTGGGTATAATCCTTACCCTCACACTTGAGGATGATTTTGAGGATGATTTTGTCTAGTAAACCTGAACACTGAAGTCCACTTTGGCACAAATACAAACTAAAATGATGACCCTTTTTCCAATATGTCAGTATTCACTTTGATGAATCAATCTATTGAATCTCTAATATCTTCTAAGATATCTGGCCATATCCATTGTAATGCTAAGTTTGGAAGTCTAACCCACCTAAGAACAGACATAATATTCATGGTAAGATGGTTAAACCCCAGAAGCCATGGTTGAATAAAAAAACATGCTCTACCCCAAAACTAGGGCACTGTAAAAAAAATCTTTTGCGGATCTTCAAGATTTTGAAAGAAAACCACAAAATAACCTTTCAAACAATATAACAACTCCCTCTTAGACTAGGTCAGGTGACTCCATTCTCGAATTGAAGATGAATATGGCCAAAATTCATTGATGTGGCATATAATCGTTTGATGTTTATAGTATGCCACCCTTAGCATGATGATAACATCCTTCACCTCCAACCATGGGGCCTCTGAAGAATGTTCCACCACGAAAGCTTGACCAAAAAGCTCGTTAGGTGGTTAAGAGTTGGGGCTGGGTTTTAAGGTGACCTTGAAATACTTATACTTTGTTCTCGAGGAAGCGTCATTTCCCTGGGAGCCTCCTTTCAAACCTACAACTATAACCATCGTGGCATCTTTCTTGATGTCATAATCTTGAAGAGTTTTTTTCATCGTTTATTGTCTCCTTATGTAGAGGAGATGCATCTCCCTCACAAATACTTTTCCGCAAATGAAATTTATCATCCAAAGAGACTCTCCTGTCATCGACCGAAGATCCAAGTCCCCAACAGCTCATAGGTATCTTTGGTAACACACTTTCAATTTTTTCCCATACGCCTTGAGGGTATCTCTTTTGGAGCTTCAACAAGCATTTCCATCCTTAGCACTTTCTTTCTCCATCTCACAAACATAGGGGAGATGAAAACATATCAACCAAAAACATATCTCCATCATGGGTGGAACCAAAAACCAAATACCCAAGGATCAACAACCTCTTCTCCAGCCTTGAAGACTTATGTTCGGTGGTGCTCTAAAGGATTGAAACCCTAGTGACACCACTTTTGTGTTGTGGCAGGCTCGCACTAGGAGAGTATCCATTAAAATTTGTCCTTCTTATGGTTCTATGAACCCACCCTTTGCAGCAGCGGAGGTTTTAAAGCATTCAGATAACAACTACTTTTCTCCACGTAGAATCAGAGCCCAAACTGAAGGGAAAGACACTGATTGAACCCATAGCTTGGTCCTGATGTTGCTTGAATGTTTGTGGCAAAATGGCATGCAGTTCACAAACAACTCAGTCCACTTGCATCTGTTGGCAAGTGGGGTAAGGGTTTGCTAACCATTATCTTATTTCTTCTTCCATTGCAAAAGACAGAGTCATGGGTTGCAATGCCAATGACATGAAAATGTCTGTAAAAAGTAAAATCCATAGCGTCCCCACCCTCTCCATTTTCCCAACAATTCATATATTTCATATGAAAATAAAACGATTCTTATTAAATAGGATTGTGCAACACAAAATAAATGATAATTTATTACATGCATTCAAATTTGAAAACGAACCACTCTCAAGTTATCACATGCATTTAATTTTAAAAGAAACAACTCGTGTTATGCAATATTACAGGAGGAGGTTTTCTTGTTCAAAGACATAAATAAACAATGGATAAAGAAGAATTATTAGATAACCACATTAGGAATGAATCTTAAAGCAAGTGTGAGGGAAGATAATGAGGATTAGTAAAAATATTTTTTTGATTTCACTTCATTTTTAAGAGTTTCATTGATTTCTTTATTATAGTGTGATGATAATATAAAAATTAGTGTGTTAGGGACGATAAAGAGGATTAGTAAAAGTATTTTGTGATTTCTGATAGAAATCACTGAAAATCACATAATTACATAAACACAATCATATTATGCACAAATGGTGTATGTGCACACACACTCACACACACTGATTACATTCAGATTACTCTATTAAATAGAGTTTCTGAGATCCAACTTATTCCTAAATTAGACAGAGAGGTTGAGAGAATTTCTCAACCATCACAAACCAATTTCTAAAATATGGAATGTAAGCATTAACTCCAACATCCCCCCTTAATGATTACATTACATGAAAATAACAAAATAATCAAGCTTATCAGTAGATGCTCCATCAAGTTGCCTCATAACCCTCGGAAAGGTGTAGTTGGCAAGTTGGATTCCCGAGTTCCCTTCCTCAACTCCCGAATCAAGGACCTCCCGAAGTCAATTACTGGATAGCATCCCAATCTATCACATAACCTCATTAGGAAACCACTTCCATGTCTACCACTAATGAGGGATCCTTCCCTAGATCCGCAACTGCCATACTATCTGGACAACCATCCATATTGAGCCTTACTGCCACTTGATCTTTAAGTACTGATTCAAACACATAGTTGAACTACTAGTCATTTTATGGACGAGCTCCCATCTACCAAGATACATGGGTGCAAACCACTGTATTCGCTAGTTATATAGAAGAGTCATCTAAATACGAAATGTATCTAGATTCAACTATTATATCATGACCTTCATAATCAGATTTTAAAATATTCAACTTCACTTAATTTACAAATAATTTATAATACTACTAAACTACAAATATTACAACACCAGCCACCAGCAAAGACCTTTAATACTCTTGCAATTGTTTGTGCTACTTATACCATAAGTGTCATGGATCTTCAGCTACAACCTGGGATCTTGCTTATTCGACTCCACTCCAAACACCAACATGAATATGTTCAGGTTCTGTTGGCACAATTAGAGTAGGTTCTCCACTCATGTACATACCCAAATGTCAGTACTTTAATGAATTCTCGCAATCGCAGTGCTTTCTTTGCCCTCAACAACGTCACATCTTGGTCACACAACATCTGGATTGCGCTGATCTCTAACCAAAATACATTGTAGCTCATTGGGAGTACAGATGGATCATTGCCATAATTATACCCCACAATTATAAATAATTCCCAATCACTAGTTCTGAAATTTCGCTGTTGTTTTTCTATTCGGTTGTCCAAAGCACGCCAAAGCGTACGTCAGCATTGAAAGTCCAGCGCAAAGAATTAAAAAGTATTAAATTCTTGTAATTCGTACAAAAGATAGGAGACCAGTGATGTCGGCTTCAATACACATGTAGCTAACACAAAAGACAGCAGACATATTCATGATTTCTTCACATAGGACCAAGCCTGGAATTTGACTTTCCGCCTAACATTTTTAATCTCGTACCTGTTTGCACTGGAAAATTGTGGGACGTGAAAATTAAAATGTAATTTTGAAATCTAATTTAATGCCAAAGACATCAAATCTTCAGTTTCTCTGCTGCGTGAATTCGAATTCATCGAAAGGGATGATCGACTGGTCGTCCGATCTGGTCTCCGAGTGCCAGATCTCCACTTGCAGAGATAACAATTTAACGGTACCGCTTTCCATACTGAGGCTTCTTTTTTCTTTTAGGCTCCATGCTAGACACAACACAGGAAATTAATTTGCACTCTCCAAAGACTTAGATTCACAAAACACAGGCCTCTGATCCTGTGCTCTAATACCATGATAGAAATCACTGAAAATCACATAATTACAGAAACACAATCATATTATGCACAAATGGTGTATGTGCACACACACTCACACACACTGATTACATTCAGATTACTCTATTAAATAGAGTTTCTGAGATCCAACTTATTCCTAAATTAGATAGAGAGGTTGAGAGAATTTCTCAACCATCACAAACCAATTTCTAAAATATGGAATGTAAGCATTAACTCCAACAATTTCACTTCATTTTAAAGGGTTTGATTGATTTATTTATTATAGTGTGTTGATAATATAAAAATTAGTAACCAATTTTTAAGTTATTTTCTCTATATTTTACAAGTTTCAGTTTATTTATTTTATTGATTAAGGTATTATTCTAGTGATTAAACAAAATACATAATGTACTTTTTTTTAATAAAAAAATTGAACAATATTATATATATATATATATATATATATATATATATATATATATATATATATATATATATATATATATATATATATATATCATCAAATAAATTTTATATTTGAATTTAATTTTAAAATTTAATCTATATAGAATAAATCAAAGGTAATTTCAATATTATTAAGTGTAAGAAGGTTAAAATAAAAATTAAAGAAAAATGTTTTTTAATTAAATTATCCATCTCCTTCGGAATATATTAAACAAACTTGAATGATGATAAAAAACAAACTTGAATGATGATCAATCCTCTCTGCCTTTATTTTTTGAAATTGTACAAAACCCTCATTTAAGCTTATGTAACTTCAAAATATTCAATAATGTCTCATGTACATCATAAACCATATCTCTCCTATAAAATTTTAATACTTGATGGACTCATCTTGAAATTTCAGATTATTTCAAATTTTATTATTTATAGCAAATTATAACCCTTCTACAATAGACCCACAACTTATTAATGTGAGCAACAAAGTAAGCACACGATGATTAAGAATATTCATTATTTGTTTGTTGTGAGGCTTACATATTATCAGATTCATTGTTTGTATCCTGGAAGGCTCAAATATGTAGAGTGGTAATACAAGTATATATGGCCTTGTTGGAAATTACTCCCAACTGCAATTTAAAACAACAGGACAAAAACATTAGTTTTTTATTTGATTTCTCTGAGGATAAGGACACAACAGCTGAATTTTTAGCTATCCACTCAACCTATGCATTGAATTTTTGTTTAAAGCTACCTGCAAACGTTTGCACGGCCATAGCCCTCTTGATTTACAAAATCAGGGTCTGAACCACGAAAACCCTGCCATAAAACTCTTTGCACCTACCGTAGTTATTAACGCACCATACCATTTGAATTTAAAACCTCGACATCATCCATGTTCAATCCGTGCGATGAATGGACCTCGCCACTGCCACGTCAATCGTCTGACAGCCAATATGAATCCCTTCTTCGTAATTGTGCAATAACCATAACCCCACCATGCCAAATCATGACCCCGAAAGCCAATAGCACATCCTCGCAATGAAATGAGGCCTAGTTAGTGGGCACACCATTCGATGTGATAAACCATCGCAATTTCTTCGCAGTTTATTTGTTGCATAGTTTGGTGTTGATGTCACTTGGCTCGTTGTTAGATGAGATAAACATATCTCGTTGCAAATTTGTAATTTTTTGTCTGTTATATGGTTTTATATACCTCTGGAACATAATTTTTATTTTGTATAGTTTAAAGTTAGGTTAATTTTTATCATACTATATATATATATATATATATATATATATATATATATATATATATATATAGACACACACTAAGACAGTAATGATATTATGAGTATAAGCAGAGCATGAGACATAGCACAATAGTTGTGCAGAGGAGTAGCACATGTAGAAGAACCAGAACAACAGTTGTGCTAATTTGTAAAAGCTGAAACCAAATGAATGAAAAACATTTTTGTTTCTCTCCACGGTGTGTCTTGTTCTTATGCTCCATCTGCAGGATTTGTTAATGAAATATTTGTGTTGAAAGAGTAAAGAAATTCCTTTGTATTGTGTTAAGGATTTATCAGAAAACCTGACATGACATCAGAGTTAGTCTGGGCTCTCAACAATTTTTGAAGAATTTGAAGGAAGAAGAAGACTATTGAAGCATTCCACCAGCACAGTGAAGGTCTCAGCAAGTTAGGAATTTATACAGTAGTGTTACTATTCATTTAAAAATATACATAGATCTGAAAAGAAGTGTTAAGAGTCAGATTTTACCTCTCCAACAGTGAGAAAGTTTTATTTAAGTCACACAGTCAAGCTTTATAGTTCTGCGCAGTAAAAAATGGCAGGAACTAGCACAAGCACAAGTATGGGAAATACTCAACTCCCACAGTTCAATGGGAAGAACTATGATTATTGGGCAATCACAATGAAAACCCTGTTTGCATCTCAAGACTTATGGGAACTCGTTGAAGATGGATTTGAAGAACCAATGATGAAAATGAGCATAATGCCTTAACATAGACATAAAAGGATTTGTTGAAAAGTAATAAGAAGGACTCAAAAGCCCTCTTCTATCTCTATCAAGCACTATATGAAAACATATTTCCCTGAATTGTAGCAGCAAAGAAGTCTAAGGATGCATGGGATACCCTCTAGACATCCTATCAAGGTATGGAGAAAGTAAATACAACAAAGCTTCAAGTAATGAGAAGAGAGTTTGAAGTTATTTGCAAGAAAGAGTCTGATAGCTTAGAATCAATCTTCACCCAATTGATTGGGTTGTTTACCCAAATGAAATCTCATGGAGAGACAGTAGAAGAGAGAAAAATAATGGAGAAAATATTGAGAAGCTTACCATTAAGATTCAATGTGATAGTCACTATTATTGAAGAGACAAAGGATATCTCAAGATTTGCAGTTGATGAGCTTCATGCATCTTTGATAACACATGAAGAAAGGTTGAACAGAGCAAGAAAATCATCTTTATAGCATGCCTTCAAGACCCAAATTTCCTATGGAATAGCAGAAGGTCAAGGCAGATCAAACTACCGAGGAAAAGATAGAGGCAAAAGCCAGAACATAGGAGGAAGAAACAACCCTGCAAGTACAAGTGGAAGGGGCAACAACCAAAGTCAGAATCAAAGCCAAGGCAATAGCCAACAAGGTGGACAAAACCAAACACATGGACAAAGGTATGCTAAATCCCAAGTCCAATGTCATTACTTTAAGAAGTATGGCCACTATGCCAATGAATGTAAAAAGAAATAGAGTGACATAGGTAATAGACCCAGTGCTAACTTTACTAAAGAAACTCAGATTTAAGAAAAAAAAAATTTAGCATTTAGTATGGGTGAAGAGAAGAATGAAGGTATATGGTTTCTAGATTCAGGATGTAGCAACCATATGACTAGAAACATTTCTATGTTTTCCATGTTGGATGAAAATGTGAAGACTCAAATAACATTGGGAATAAACAGCAAAGTCTTTGTCATGGGGAAATGCAGAGTAAATGTTTTGACAAGGACAGGAGAAAGGAAATCCATATCTGATGTATACTATGTATCTCGTATGAAGTGTAGCCTTTTGAGCATTGGACATCTCATTCAAAATGGCTACAATGTATTCTTTGAATATGATGTATGTACCATCGTGCACATACCACCAAGAAATCAACGAATTGCACAAGTGAAGACGACAAGAAACATAATGTTTCCTCTCAAGATGACAGAAAATTTGAAAAAGGAGTTGCAATGGCAGCTGTAACTCAAGAGACATTCCAGAAAGGAGGCCAAAGATGAAAACTTGCTAGGGAATTTGAGATTTGGACATCTCAAATTTTGAGGCCTAATTTGTTACACATGAAAGGTATGGTAAAAGGATTACCATTGATTGAGAAACCAGACAACCTATGTGAAGGCTGCATCTTAGGAAAATAACACAAAGAAAGCTTTCTATCAGGAAAGAGCATAAGGACAAAAACACCCTTAGAAATGGTCCATTCCGATTTGTGTGGACCAATGAAAAAACCATATTTAGGAGGTAGCCAGTATATGCTAACTTCTGTTGATGATTACACAAGAAAGACATGGGTGTATTTCTTAAAGTGGAAGAGTGAAGTATTTGAAAAGTTCTGCCACTTTAAAGCTCTTGTTGAGAATCAAAGTGGACAGCACATAAAATTTTTGAGGACTAATAGAGGAGGAGAATATATCTCGAAATATTTTTTGTTTTTTTACAAAGAAAATTGGATGCATGAGCAATTGACAGCAAGGTATACACCACTCCAAAATGGAGTTGCTAAAATAAAGAATAGAACCATTATGGATATGGTAAGAAGCATGTTGAAGGCAAAACATTTTCCAAATGAATATTGGGCTGAAGTTGCACATTATACAGCATATGTGCTGAATAGATGCCCAACAAAGGGTGTGATGAACAAAGTTCTAGAAGAAGCATGGAGTGGCATAAAACAATTTGTCACACACATGAGAGTATTTGGGTGTGTGGCTTATGCACATATTCCATATCAGCTAAGGAAGAAGTTTGATAGTAAGGGGGAGAAGTGCATA
Organism: Pinus albicaulis; assembly: GCA_034641835.2. Classification (NCBI taxonomy): domain Eukaryota; kingdom Viridiplantae; phylum Streptophyta; class Pinopsida; order Pinales; family Pinaceae; genus Pinus; species Pinus albicaulis. Next base: position 409,365,136 of record CM076578.1, on the reverse strand, counting down.
TTTTTTGGATATAGTGATGAATCAAAGGAATACATATTGTATAACCCATCTACCAAGAATTTTATTATAAGCAGAGATGTCCAGTTCATTGAAGAAGAAGATTGGGATTGAAGCATTGACAAAATAGTGAATGTGAAAACTTGTTTGTCTCAAGAAGATGATGAGAAATAAATGGAAGGAAGAAATCCCTCATTAGCAGCACCACCTCCACCAACACAAGCACAACAAGGAACACCTCAAGCAGGTATGAGGACACCCTTGAGAAGTGATAAAAGCACTTCTCCAAGTAGAACACAAGGAGAAGATTTGAGTGCTTCTACAAGCACAAGTTCAGGAAGTGAAGGAAGAACCAGGTTTAGAAGCTTAAATGAAATCTATGAGAAAGAGGCAACCAATGAAGGTATGAACTCTTTTTTTCATTGTATTGTCATATAAAAGATCCTATTCATTTTGAAGAATCAGTAAAAGTTAAGAAATAGATATATGCCATGGATGAAGAGATGACTGCAATAGAGAAGAACAATACATGGGAACTACTTGATCTCCCAAAAGGTGAAGAAATGATTGGAGTGAAATGGGTCTATAAGAACAAAAGAAATGTTGAAGGTAAGAATGAAAGGCACAAATCCAGACTTCTTGTCAAAGGCTACAAGCAACAACAAGGAAGATACTATGAAGAAACCTTTCCACCAGTAGTAAGGATGAAAATAGTGAGAGCAGTGATTTCCATAGCAGCACAACACAAATGGAAATTTTACCAAATGGATGTGAAATCAACATTCCTAAATGGATTATTTATGGAATAGGTTTATGTTGAACAACCTCTGGGCTATGAGAAAGAAGGCCAAGAGCACAAAGTATGAAAATTGAATAAAGCACTATATGGGTTGAAACAATCACCAAAAGCATGGTACAGTAGAATAGATGCCTATCTACTGGAAAATGGGTTTGAAAAATGTGAAGGAGAACCCACACTATACATCTAAGAAAAGGATTGTAAGATGCTCATTGTTGTTTTATATGTTGATGATGTGATATTCATAGGTAATGATGCTTACCTCATTGAAAAATTTAAAACAGTGATGAAAGAATAATTTGAGATGACTGATATGGGATTGTTGAGATACTTCTTAGGAATAGAAGTAGAGAAAAATGAAAATAAATTTTCTATTTGTCAAGAAAAAAATGTGAAAGAATTTGGAAATATTTAGCATGCAAGATTTCAAAGAAGCAATAGCTCCTACCCTGATGGAATTGAAACTCAGCAATGAAGACAATAGCAAGGATGTAGATCCAAGTTTGTATAAGAACATAGTAGGTAGCCTTATGTATTTGACTGCAACTAGGCCTGATATTATGCATGTTGTAAGTTTAATTTCTAGATTCATCGATAGGCCAAAGGAGACACATTAGGAAGAAACAAAAAGAATTCTAAGGTATGTGAAAGGAACAAAGGGGTATGGCATTTTATACGCCTCTCAGAAAATTTTGAGTTAATTAGATATACTGACAGTGATTGGGCTGAAAGTATAGATGACAGGAAAAGTACCTCTAGATACGTTTTTCATTTGGGGTTAGGATCCATCTCATGGGCTTCTAAGAAAGAGCCAATTGTGTCTTTATCAGCACCACAGCCAGAGTATGTGGTAGCCATAGGAGTAGCATGTCAAACAATACGGATGAGAAGAATGTTGAGAGATTTGTGCCATGAAAAGGTAAAAGGCACAACAGTTTATAGTGATAATAGCTCAGCAATAGCCTTATCCAAAAATTCAGTGTTTCATGAAAGACAAAAACACATTGATGCAAAGTATCATTATATCAGAGAATTGGTGAACAATGGAGAAGTTGTTCTGATGCATTACAGAACATAAGAACAATTTGCAGATATTTTTACAAAATCATTGGGACATAAAAGTTTTAATTATCTCAGAAAATGTCTGGAAATGTAAGATAGAAGCAGTTGTGATTAAGGGGGAGTGTTGGAAATTACTCCCAACTACAATATGAAACAACGGGACAAAAACATCATCTTATGATTTGATCTCTTTGAAGAGAAGGACACAGCAGCCGAATTTTCGGCTAAGCACTCAACCTGTACATTGAATTTTTGTTTGAAGCTACCTGCAAACATCTGCATGGCCGTAGCCCTCCTGATTTACAAAATCATGGTCTGAACAATGAAACCCCTGCCATAAACTCTTTGCACCTACTGCAGTTATTATTGAATTTAAAACCTCCATGTCATCCCTATTCACTCTACATGATGAATGGACCCCACCACTGCCACGTAAATCGTTCGATAGCCAATAGGTGCTTATCGTAAGCCCCAATGCTTACGTCATCCCTTCTTCGTAACCGCGCGATAAAAGCGACCCCACCATGCCAACTCACCACCCTGGCAGCCAATAGCGCACCATTGCAATGAAATGAGGCCCAATGAGTGGGGCCATTGTTTGATGCGATAAACCATCGCAATTTCTTCGCAGTTCATTTTTCGCACAATTTGGTTTTGATGTCACCTAGCCCGTTGTTCGATGCGATAAATGTATTACATTGCAAATTTGCAATATTTTGTTTGTTATATGGTTTTATGTACCGCCAGAGCATAATTTGTATTTCGTACAATTTAAACATAGGTTAATTCCTATTATACGATATGTATTGTAAACATATATATATATATATATATATATATATATATATATATATATATACACACAATACAAAGACGGTAATGATGTTGTGAGTATGAGATAAGAGTGTGAGACAGAGCGCAATAGTTGTGTCGAGGAACAGCACATGTAGAAGAACCAGAACGACAGTTCTGATGATTTGTAAAAGTTGAAACCAAATGAATGAAAAAAAAATTTGTTGCTCTCCAAGGTGTGTTGGCCGGATAAATCTTTCTTGTGGACAAGATCGATCACCCTAGTGTCAGAAGACAATCTAGCAACAAACGAACAACTAAGTTTGTTTTTCTCTAGATATATTCGTTTTACAAATAAATGTTATGAAGGTGTCGATCCTACCTTAGATCCAAATGCTTATTTGTGGTCGTAGTGCTTCTGTTGCATCAAAATCCTTCGTCGTAACAAGATCTCTTTTGTCACAAGAAAGTGTCGTATTTTTCCAACCTGCAATCACAAACAAGCAAATATTAAATAGCACATGTATAACAAATAATCATAAAACATACCTATCATAGTGATCAAGGAATCTATGAAATAAACGATCAAATGACAGCTTATTGAAATAAACAATCGAACGAAAATTTATTGAGAAAAAACAAAACTTGATTGTATTAATCTTAAAATATACAGAAGAACCTTACAACCTTAGCCTTGATGTTTGAAAGGCCTTCCCGGGGTCCGAAGCAGGAATCTCCTCTACTTTAATAAGTCTTGCACTCTTCCTTCAGGAGCAAAAAGAGGTATGTGATCTTTCCTCTCAAAATCTTAGCAGAAAGAAGTCTAAATCTCAACAACACTTCAACTCAAAAATCTTAACTTAACTTCTTCAATCCTCCATTAGTTAACCCTTTGAGACTACCTAATGCCTCCTTTTATAGAGCAGATGAGGAGGTTAGGATTCCACCTTTAAAGGGATAGAATCCTCTTTCAAAGGGATAGGCTCCTCACATCAAGGGACTAGTTCCATAAGGTGTGGGATACATGCACCTTACTAAAGCGTAATCATCCCCAAAAAATCTCATCTAGAACCTTCTAGAATTGAACAAAAATCAACTTTTTCACTTTGATTTCGCGCTTTTTTGACTTTACAGGAAGTCCGCAAGCATAACATTGGAAAATTGCGTTCTAGAACGTAGTTCTTCACATTACCTGTGTACCCTAGCTAGGAACGCAGGCAGGCTTCATGTTACCTGCGTACCCAAGGCTTTTTGAGCTTTTTAGGGTTTTTTCTCCAGTATTAGGGCTTGGAATGAGGAACAAAGGTTGTACGACTTGCAAAGGAGGCATGTATGAGTGTTTAATGAGCTCATACAGTCAGCAGAATGTCAAGGTGACAATTTTTAGTGTAACATATTGCCCCCTAAAGTGCGAAGTCTGAATAGATGAAGATGAAGTCTGTCATATATGAAGAGTGAAGTACTTTATCATTTCAAGGATCATCCTGTGGACACCCCAGTTGGAACCTGTAAAAACATTCAATGCAAAAAATATATATGTAATCATATCATCGCTGAGGTAGGCATTCCCATACTCAGATCAAAACTAACTAGAAACTAATCTAAATTGTTCTGATACAGGAATGATTTTAATATTACATAAATAATGTAGACACAGCATGGGCATAGCCATCTGTTTATGAATAGTCCACTGTATAAATGAATAACAAAATTCCTCGCAGCCTTGATGGTAGAAACTAGATCCAGGGTCTTGATTTCTGCTTCCCGAACTAGTACGATTCTATCTATGCGATTAAATGTGTTGAAGTCGAACATGGTAGAAACCACTTGATTACCAGTCAATGATGCGAACTGTTAACAAGTGTGAGAGTAACCACCAATAATGTCAATGGCTCTCAAAGTACTCAGTACAATCCATGAAATGTGAATGAATGAGCTGAAGTCAAACATGTCACGGAATCATTCGATCGAAGGTCAATGATGCAACCTGTTGTCGAAAGCGAGAAACCTGCCATTGAGGCATGCAGATTCCAAGGTACTGATGATTTCTAGATCAAATTCCTAGATAAGGAGTTGTCTTCGATAGAAAGTGATCCGTTGTAGGCAAGCCCACAACACGAAATCATAGATAAAGTTTTGAAAATATATTGGCAAGGACTGACTCAGGTATGGTCAAAATGGATGACAGATATTTTGCAGATGAATGGTTTATTTGAACTGTACTCTTGAACACATAATGACACTGCAGATGGCTTGGTGATAATTGACCCAAAGATAATACCCAGAAACCAGTTGAAGACTTTCAATGTAGTTTGATTAACTGTTAGGCAAAGGATTTCCCAACCCAGGTGAACAAAAAGTGTCTGTTCAAGAGTGGTTAACGGTTTTCCGAATAATCAAAATGTAACAAACAGGCTCGTTTTTCTCTCTTTTCCCCCACCATTTCTGGCAAGTACCTCTTTATTTTTGACAAGCTTGAGGAGGATATCATTTGCTTATTTATAAGCTCATCCTTCGGATGAGTCCAACTTAGTTTAAGATTCAAACCCTAAGAAGGAGTGGTTCGTTCCTGTTTAAAATTGAACAGGTCCTTTACTGTTAAATTTTAACGAGTCCAGTATAGGAGAAACTCGGTGTTTTTCAATTTTAGGGACTCAGAAGAAAAAACTTAAGAAAACCTGAGCAGTATGTAGTTCACTCTCTACAGGGAGAATGGGATCGACCGAATGTGAAATCGAATCGACCACTTGATCAACTAATGGATCATCAGCCTGAGTGATATGAGTTTCACTCTCCAATGGAAGAGTGGGATCAATTGTACTTGAAATAAGATCAATCACTCCGTCAGTTGACAATAGGTTGGGAGAAATTTTACGGTAACCAGTTGGAAATTCTTGCTGTGGAACAATAAGGTTTTCCAACAATTTTGAGGCTTCATCCATGTGAGGGCAAATGTGATTTTGATGACTCCCTTTGCATAACTTACAAGGAAACCTAACTTTACCCTTTTTCCCAGGAACCTGACTATCACTGGTTGATGGATCAACGAAAAGTTGATAAGATTTTTCCGACCATACTTTCAAGACCTTTGGAATACCGGGACAATTAATAAGGAAGTGGTCACCCTTACAAAGCCTGCAAGGGTATTTGGGTTTACGATGCATGTTGGAGTTTTCCTCAACACAACTAACACTTACATCCATGGTTGGTTGGTTGACTTCTTTCTTATGTTGCTTCTTCTTCTTCTTCTTCTTCTTCCCTTTCTAAATCATTGTGAAGTTTGGTGGTAGGGACATACACTGCACACAGGTATATGAAGGTGCTTCTGTTAGTATTTTATCCTCAAATGCTGGGAAAGCTTTGGGTTCCCCTCAGATTGTGCCTATTACGCAAAATCTGAAAGCTTTTAACAGAACCATTAGTGAACATTTAGGGATCATTCCTAAGTTTTCTATTACTTTGGAAGGTAAAATTTTCTGTATTGATCTTATGGTAGTTCGAGGTCCCTTGGATTTAAATTTACTCCTTGGGCGAGACTATGTTTATGCAATGAAAGCTGTCGTATCGACACTCTTTCGCGTGATGTCTTTCCCTCACAATGGCAATATTGTGACTGTAGACCAACTTTTATTCCCTAGTCTTGTTTCGACTACCAATAATATGACACCCCTAAATGTTCATGATTCTAAAGTGGTATTTAGCCCGCCACAGGTTAATTATGTGGCAACTAGTCCCATGTTTTCAATTACTGATGAAAGTGAGCCTCTCACTTTTTGCTCGTCTTCCTTTGACTTAGATCCGGTAATTGACATGGAAAACTCTATGGGATTATTTGAACGCGATTTTCATATCCCTTTTGAGTCCCTTGACATGTGTTCCTTCCAGAGAACTATTCTTCCTTCTGATGAAGACCTCTTGGAAGCCATGACCAAGGTGTGTCCATTGACATGTGTTTCTTCCAATTAGAAGCCATGATCAGTTACTGCGAGGAAAGTTCCTTTTACTAAGTCAACCTCTTTAAAAAATGAATCAGTGAGTGTGAGGATAGTTCATTTTACTGTATCAACCTCGTTAAAAAATGAATCAGTTAGTCAAGAGCATAGTTCCTTTTCTTGTGTCAAGCTCGTTAAAAAATGAAACAAGCTTCTATGAGGATAGTTCCTTTCCTGTGTCAACCTCATTAAAAAATGAATCAGTAGGTAGATTGTAGAGAGTAGATTGATAGATTAGAAATAAGTAGTTTATGAGGATATTTCTTTTCCTGTTACTGAGTCAACCTCGATAAAAAATGAATCAGGTATGAGGACAGTTCTTTTCCTGTGTCAACCTCGTTAAAAAATGAATCAGTTGGTCAGAGGATAATTCCTATTACTGATTCAACCTTGTTAAAAAATGAATTAGGTATGAGGACAGTTCTTTTCCTGTGTCAACCTCATTAAAAAATGAATCAGTAGGTTATATAGGTAGATTGTAGAAAGTAGATACGAGGATAGTTTCTTTTACGGTGTCAACCTCGTTAAAAAATGAAACATGTAGGTGAGGAAAGTTCCTCTTACTGTGTCAACCTTGTTAAAAAATGAAACACGTTGCCATGAGCATAGTTCTTTTCTTGTGTCAATCTTGTTAAAAAATGAAACAAATCCTCCCCAGTATGGTCACCAATTTGTTGGCCGGATAAATCGTTCTTGCGGACAAGACCGATCTCCCTAGTGTCAGAAGACAATCTAGCAACAAAGGAACAACTAATTTTTTCTTTCTCTAGATATATTCGTTTTACAAATAAATTTTATGAAGGTGTCAATCCTACCTTAGATCCAAATGCTTATTTGCGGTCGTAGTGCTTCTGTTGCATCAAAATCCTTCGTCGTAACAAGAGCTCTTTTGTCACAAGAAGGTGTCGTATTTTGCCAACCTGCAATCACAAACAAGAAAATATTAAATAACACCTTTATAAAAAATAATCATAAAACATACCTATCATAGTGATCAAGGAATCTATGAAATAAACGATCAAATGACAGCTTATTGAAATAAACAATCGAACGACAATTTATTAAGAAAAACAGAACTTGATTGTATTAATCTTAAAACATACAGAAGAACCTTACAACCTTAGCCTTGATGTTCGAAAGGCCTTCCCGGGGTCCGAAGTAGGAATCTCCTCTACTTTAATAAGTCTTGCACTCTTCCTTCAAGAGCAAAAAGAGGTATGTGATCTTTCCTCTCAAAAGCTTAGTAGAAAGAAGTCTAAATCTCAACAGCACTTCAACTCAAAAATCTTAACTTAACTTCTTCAATCCTTCATTAGTTAACCCTTGAGGCTACCCAATGCCTCCTTTTATAGAGCAGATGAGGAGGTTAGGATTCCACCTTTAAAGGGATATAATCCTCTTTCAAAGGGATAGGCTCCTCACATCAAGGGATTAGTTCCTTAAGGTGTGGGATACATGCACCTTAATAAAGCGTACTCATCCCCAAAAAATCTCATCTAGAACCTTCCAGAATTGACCAAAAATCAACTTTTTCACTTTGATTTTGCGCTTTTTTGACTTTACAGGAAGTCCTCAGGCATAACACTGGAAAATTGCATTCTAGAACGCAGTTCCTCTTCACATTACCTGTGTACCCTAGCTAGGAACGTAGGCAGGCTTCATGTTACCTGCGTACCCAAGGCTTTTTGAGCTTTTTAGGGTTTTTTCTCTAGTTTCAGGGCTTGGAATGAGGAACAAAGGCTGTAAGACTTGCAAAGGAGGCATGTATGAGTGTTTAATGAGCTCATACAGTCAGCATAATGTCAAGGTGACAATTTTTATTATAACACGGTGTATCTTGTTTTTATGCTCCATCTGCAAGATTTGTTAATGAAATCTCTGTGTTGGAAGAGGAAAGAAATTCCTCTGTATTGCGTTAAGCATTTATTAGAAAATTTGACACTTGTAAAGTTTACACATATCATAGGAGATGGCAGACAACTTCTGGTGCCAACAATAGAGGCATTTGACAGGTAGAAAATTGACATACATTTGAGATGGCCTACAAATGCTCCCTTGCTAGTGGACTCTTTGACAAAATACATTGTTGTCAGCAACAAAGTAGGCTGCATGCTATAGCCCTGATAATTCCAAGTTGTCACCCTAAAAATTCATTCACAAGTTAAGACTTGTATAAATAACGTATAAGAAAGTTAATTGACTCTATTGCAGGTATTAAAAACGCTAATTTGTTGGATTAACTCAAAGTTGTGATAGGAGAAAATAGTGATTAACAAAGGATGAACCTTGAGGCCTTTGGTTGATATGAATAAATGAGATTGAAATAATAGTCATCATACCTAGGGTTGAGTTATATATGGACCATCATTATATGGTCTCTTATAATTATATATGGGACCATTTATAATTTAAGTATTTGTATAAGTTTATTATGTAGTAAGGTGTTATTTTTTTAAATAACTCTCTCAATTGTCATTGTGTGCATGTCTATACCCTCGGATTAAATGTTAAATGATTGAAATGTTTTAGGTCATCTGATCTACCACCTTATTCATTTATGGTACTAATTACCTAACTCGCTCACTAAGTGCTATGAATTTCTCTTCCACCTCACTATGAAATAAACCCTCTCTCGTGTTTCTCTCGAAATGCAAATTGTAGTGGTGGTGATATCCTCTCAGGCCATGGCCTAGGAAATTCTTACTGACATATGCTCAAATGAATATCCAATTTAAAACTCTCCAATATCAAGAGGCTAGAGAACTTGCAACCTTTAAGAAGAGATCAAGTATTACGAACTAGTATTGTGAACTATACAACAAATTCTAGAGGAAAATATAGAGGAGGTTGTCGTCAATACCACGACATGAAATAAATTTTCCTTTCGGATCATTTGGACTAGAATAGAGCTTATATGAGTGCATACTTTCAATACAACGCTGCAACCAGAGGCTTGATTCCCGATAGGGTGGACGTGTAAGTCAGCAAGATGTTTTGTGAAAAAATTTCTTCTTTTTGGGTCTTCTTAGTTTCGATCTGCCTACCTCAGAGATGTGTTTTTGAATGAAATATCTTAAGTCTATTTCTTTCTTCAGCCATTGCAAATGTGAAATATACTACAACACTGACGTTTTAATGGATCAATGGAAAACATGCAAGGATTGGTAGGTTGTGAATCCTCTTTCTTTTTTCTATTCAATTTTATACAAAATTTTTATTGTTGTGATAAACAATTATCTCACATACACCTTCATGTTATTTTTCATGAGTTATTACTTCCAACATTGAACCTACAGTTGAAATAGTAGGCAAATTCAACATTCTTGTTAAAATGGTAGCTGGGAGATTGCACTTGAAATCACAAGAAAAATCAACACTTCTGTTAAAATGGAAACAAAATGTAAGTACATGATAGTAGCCATTAATTCAATAAAATTCCTATTTAGTAAAAATGTCGGATTGGCGTCAGGATCCTATTCGTTTTCCATAATTTTGCACAAGAAAGATATTATTGTAGAATCTACTCTGTTTGAATTTTCGATGGAAACTAATTCTTTTCCTCTCTTTATCACTTTATCTCCCTTTGAAGTTAAATCACTTCCATATCCAACGGATCCCATTGCAATATTACCTTAACTACTAGTGATAGTTTCTGAAGTAGGTCATTTTCTTACATTTCATCTGTCAATAGAATCTAAAGCCCGAATTGATATGAACCCTTGTGGTGATTTCCTATACAGTTGGAATCAAACAGACATTAGCTATTTCATCAAGCATGGACTCCCTAGGAAACCAATTCCCATTGTAGCCTTGATAGTTTTCTCCTAGTGCCTCAGCTTCCTCTACTACTTTACCCCCTCCCCCATTGTATTTTCTCATTATAACCCCTTATGCTCCCCTCTCTATCCTCCTTTTCTTGTGTTTATGCTTAACATTTTCATAAGCCCTAGGACCTCCCCTCCTACAACTATCCTTGGATAAGTATTCATTTAAATTTACTATCATTCTCTTATAGTATTCCTCCCTCTCTTTGGTGTTCATGGTTAGTGGAATCCTTTGGTTATCATTCTTCTAGCGACGATCATCTTCTTCATGCACTTGTGACATGGTGCTCTACTCCTAGTTTTGTTGCTTCTTTCTTTCCCTCTCAGATGACTGAATTTTTTCTTTCTTTGACCCCTCACTCATGCTTTGTAAGAAAGCATGTTTATTCAGGGAAGTGGCCCATTACAAAAGGTTGTCCCAGATGGACAAAAAATTTATGCGTCACTAGCTGGAGGAAGCTACCTCCTATTTATGTGACTTCATGTCAAGGCCCATCAAGAAACAACTAACCTATGAGGAGGGAGAAGGATCCTCCCATAGAGCTCACTTCTTAAATGTGGAGGTTCATACTAATCTGGAATATTGGGCACTCGACACTAGGAACACTTGTGTTTTATTTAATCAATATGCATAGATATTTGATATTTGTTTTTTTATGAATTTTCTTTTCAGGAGAAGTTCATTGTACCAACACGAGCATCATGAAAACATACTTCATGCCCTTGAGCACTTGCAACGTCACGTGAACGACCTCGACCAACTAATAGAGCACATAGAGTAGTGGAGTACCTCGATTAGTGGGGGAACTACTAGAGACAACAAATATCCCTTCCAAGTTTTTGCCACAAACTATCATCCTTCTACTTAAGTTTATGTCATGATCTTCTTATATTAATCTTTTTCTCCTACTCTCAATTTCCATGACCAATTTGGTCATTTCTCTGTTAAATTTAATTATCCTAATATTCATTTATCTAGTACCTCTCTAATGAAAGTACATTTATTCCTTTAATTAAGTCTCCCCAGTAAAAAATATTAACTTAAAACTTCTCAATACAATTTTGTAATCTCAATTTAAAATAAAATACAATTTATCCAAAACGAAATCAAATATATTAATTTTATTTATATATATTTAAAAAATAATAATAATAAAACATTTATTAAAAAATTCAACCATTTTAAAATTATCATAAAATATATGTAATTGTATACTCTTCCATAATAATCTACTAAACAATATGAATACTCATAACCAAAAATTCAAGTAATCTTTCAATACCTAACCTCGCATATTATCAAGGAGAAAGTATACTTTAATTCATATGAATCCTGAAAACACCAATTTCGTCATTTTAATATATTAAGAGAACAACAGCCTTATTAAAGATACCCTAAACCTCACATATTACCAAGGAAGTATACTTTAATTCATATGAAATTTAAATTTAAAAAAGGCTTTATTCTTTTCTTTTAAATATATTAAGAAAATATATAGCTTAGTAATCTTAACGAGTTCACAATAATTTTATATATCACTAATTTAACTTAATTTTTATAATAATAATAGTTTATTATAAATATTTTTTTATATCAAGTTATAAAATATTTTTTAAAATAATACATATTTTTATTTCATGTAAATAAATATAATATTTATGTAAGAACCATCAATTTTTATATTTTTGGTTAAAAGAATTGAACCACTATGTAAGATTTTATTATGGTGTGATAGTAAGTAGATTACCACCACTATTATTATTATTAAAAAAATAACTTCTTAACAATATATTTATTTATCACTTAACAAAATTTACATAAATATAGAGTAATACAACTATATAAATTAAAGCTGTAATTTAATTAGTTTTCTTTTTTCCCTGAAAATTATGGGAAATTTGGGCAAGATTTTAATAAAATCTAAGAGGATTTTTGTAAATCCAAGTTATAGCTATTAAAATTAAATATTTTGGGTGTCCTAGAGGTTTTTCATGGTGCTTAATCCATTTTCACTATCAAAAACATGATTCAAATAGTACTACATGATTTTAAAAAAAAACTGCTGGGATTTCGGCCAATTTTGACCATCTACGCAATTCTTTTTCCTCCGTAGACAACTCCTAAATTAAATGGTTGGTAAATTCCTATATGCATGAATGTATGATAAGCACCAAAAAAAACTTACTTCATCATACATTTCACATTGTTAAAGATTAAAAAAAGCATAAAAAATCAACTATAATTTAAGAGCATTATTATTATTATTATATTTATGAAATGAATTAATATATGATTTAAACATATATACATCCCCAATTTATCATAGAGATTCTCAATTTATAAATAGGATTTTTCGCAATAATGTAGGTTAAATCCCAAACATTCATCTTAAAACTCTAAAAACATTGATCATGTCGTGAAGATGAAGCACACTAGTTGGTTTGAAGGCAAAATATGCTAATATGTGTTTTTCACAGAATGTCACTCTATACAAATTATGGATCACAAAAGCTAAATTTCAAAAATATAAAAACCCTATTGTAAAATATACATATATATTGCACAATTAATTTAATATAAAAATATTATATTATATAAAATTATAATTATAATTGTCATACTTGGTAGAGAGGCACAACTATGGAAGAAATGTTGTAATATCATGTCCTTATTTAAACATTTTTTTCCACGTCAAACAACGTAAAAATAAAAACTAAATTAAATTAAAAAAATCAATAACCATAATTATTATTAACAATGATAATTATATTTAACTATGAAGTAAATAAACCTATGTTTATCTTAACTTCTGATCTATAGTGTGTCAATGGGGATCACATATTCTGTGGTGCAAAATCTCTTTAAGAATGAAAAGAGATATCAAATATTTTGTGGTTGCAAAATCTCTTTTAGAATGAAAAGAGATATGCTAGATATAGAATTAAGATGGATCTATTCTCATAATAATTAAAAATTTAATAATATTAATATATGTCTTTTTGCTTGTCAAGTTGGAGATAAAATATACACAAAATTGAAAAGAAGGAGTTGTAGCTCTCAGGTGAGTACTGCACCTGGAGACTACACTCAAATGGAGAGATCACTCTACATTCATGAATTAGAAAATACATC
>CM076578.1:409235632-409351437 GCA_034641835.2 Pinus albicaulis | reverse complement strand
TTATTGAGCGAATCTCTATCCATAGATGGATATATGTGTATTGCGCTCTGTTTACCATTCTCACTACGCTAGGATATACATATTTTTTTTTCTTTTGCATAGTTGTTCGAGATTGTGCTGCTATAACCCTAGGGTTTATCTTACCATCTTATCACACATCATCGAGTAGCCATCCATTATCAGGCTGTTTCAATGTATTATTTCCACGTACATTGTTAATCTATTTTTGGTTTTCTATCTTTGGTTTCCAGAGTCCCTGACAGGATAATACGAGGTTCGGCGATCAGTATGGTTAGCATTCACACCGTCGGCGTTCTGGTTTATCCGGCCAGTGTATAAAGTAACGCGGCACGAGGAGGAAACCCCAAATCACATTAGCAGGTAACCCAAGTTCATGCTGACAGTGGCAGAGGTTGACGCCTCAGATTTATAAATCTGTGTTTTCATTCGAAGGATAGTGTTCATACTCCACCGTGAAACATTTAAAGCTCATGTCAGGTTTCCTTTGGTAGGTTTTATTTTATATCTCTGTGTTGAAACTGACGAAATCATTCCGATTTACATTTCTTACGCCTGCGTAGTTTCACTAACTCGATTCATGGTTTCTAGATCATATATTAGTCCGCGCATTTGCTATTTATACATTTCAGACTGACCCAATTTCGTTTCAGAGAGATTGAGTGTCGGCATGATAACTGATTTGCCGTCCCTGGTCTTCTGCGCGTAGGGTTCATAATGTGTTTATTAGTGTAGGTGAACATGCCGAATAATAACATTTTAATCTCACCTAAGTCGTCGCATATAATCATTAAACTAAATTGCACGTTCCATTCCAATGAATGCTTACAGTGGTATGCCTTTATTTGAATTATGTCTGCGTCTCTTATAATTACGACAGTCATATTTTATTGTAGTTTGACTGTATAACAATTCGTTTCGTCATATATGAATTTACATATATATATCTCACTTTAATGTATATGTCGATGGCTCGTTTCATCTATATAAGTATTAACTTTGTTTTAATGTTTCTTGTTAATAGATATATAAATCGTTTTCATATGTACATAGAGTACTCATATATCTAAAATTTCTTGGTGGTCACATGTTAACTTTTTCTATTGGTTGAGCGCTAGGGCGCGCTTGAAAATTTGGAACCATATACGTGTTCACAACAATTATTATTTATTATGTTTTAGACCTATCATAAATAATTAGCCCTAACATGTATTTGAACGTTAGAGCTGCACTTAACACTCAAGATACATTATATTTGTTATGAATTTGGTAATACTTCTATAGTATATCTTCACTATTTGGTTAAATAAGAGTGTCTATTATAAAGTCCTCATTATAAAGTTCTATTTTTCTTTTGATGTACACATATAAGCATCCAAAATGCTTAACTAAAGAAATTTAATTATTAATTAAGCCTTTTGCTATAATAATTGTTCTTCCATTGCTTAGGATGGAATTCAAATTGCAATGTACACCTTTAATTGTTATAACGACCAAATAGAGTAGAAATACTCTTTTTCTTTACCATTTCGAATATTGTATTCTGATATCTTACTTCCAGCTGGTTATATTTATACTATGCATATTTCAATGCTGTTACACTACTTTCAATTTTTAGCATATCTACAAGCACAAAATATACTAGTTGTGTATACAGGAACAATATAATATTGAATGATTCATGGGGAATAAGTAACTTCAGATTTAAACCAATCCTTGGTTTAGAGATTCTGAAGTTTCTACCCTATGAACTTTCTGGTCTACAACCAAACAAAATCTGGAAGGTGAATGCCTAAGGATAGATTCTGTTAAATGTAGTACCACAATTTCTCGTTGTCATGAAATTCAATTTTATATGTAACCAATTCATACTGTAATAAGACATAGTAACAAGAAATTCAGAACATACCACAAAATCTGTAAATTGACCAACCTCCCAACCTTAGAATCCTCTTTATCTCCCAGGATTCACCCCCGAGCAGAGATCACCTCCTAGCACAGATCAACCTCTGATCTGATTAGGAGCAGCTTATTTAAGCTCAAAATTCCCCAAAGCATGTTTCTAATTCTGCGTCCAGAATAGCAGGATGCTTTCTTTCCTTTTTAGCCTAGGCTTCCCATCTTTGGGATTCTTTAAAGCTGTTTTAAGCTTTTTCCTCAGCTTTTCCAGCTTTATCCCACCTCTTCCCAACTACTCCTCTTCATTGTGGTAATTTAGATTCTCCTCAAATCTAAATAAATTTCTTTCAAGGATTTTTGAAAGATTTTTTTTGTTGGGGATTTGTTGCCTTATCCATCCTCATGGATTTGGCAAGTGATCTCAAATTCTCTTTTTGGTCAAAATGCACAATCAATTTTATTTATTTCCTCAAATAAAATATGCAATACATTCACACCATACTCATCCCTTGGGGTCCACCCCCTTAGGATTAAAGTTCAAATGTCTAACTTTTAAAAATTCCACACACAAATTGGGGGTGTTACACAAGAATTGTGTTAGCTGAGTTGGCACAACGAGGTAGTGGATGTCATTGCTACTGTTGTGGTTGTATAGGGTTCACATATTTCTTAAATTTTTTTCCTTGTGACACTGTTATATTCCTACAAGTCCAAGAATTGCAGCGTCGACTGAGTTAGCACAATGAGCTGGAGGATGAAATTGCTGAGGTGCTATTTTAGAGAGTTCACATCTTTCTTAATTTGTTTGCATTGGCCACTCTCTTCATTGGTCTTCATTTTCCCTTGCGACATTCATTGTACTGTAATGCTTTGCACTTGTCCCTCGAAGTGGTCTTACTATCTCAGATAAATTATTTTTTTCATTTCCGGATTTTGTCATGCGTTTCGCACATCTACATAACAACTCTTGTAGTAGATTCACATTTTTCTTAATTTGTTTGCATTGGAAGCATGTTTCAATACTTTCCCGTGTCACTCTCATTGTACTATATTATGTTCACCTCTAGATTTTGTTGTGCATTGAACTAATCTCTGAAAAATGGTCTTACAATATCAATTGAAGTATTCATTTCATTTATGGATTTCATTGTACATTCAACACATCTACAGATCAATTCTTCAAATAAATATGGGTGCTTAATTTTCTCACTCTATCAAGCGAGCATGTTAATTCTTTCAAGCGACCTTGTCAAATCTGGGTTGCATTTTCTGATATTTGCTTTGGCTGCATGGTCTGGTTCCGAGAAATACTGAGTGCATCATTTTTTCACTCTATGAAGTGATCCTGTTACTTATTTCAAGCAAGTGTGTCACTTCTAGGTTGCATTTGCTTCTAATCAGTGGATATGTTGGAATTACTTCGACACCTTCTTCTTCTTCAACGACAATGATTTTCCAAGGCTTCCTATGATTCATCTGATATGCTGGAATAAGTCACTCTCCCTTTTGGTGATGAATTGAATAAGGTGCTTCTTGGCCATGCATTTTATTGCAAATATAGCTACAGCTTGACCTGCATTCGTCGTGGCCTTTTGTATTTTGATTATAAGTGCTTTATCTGCTCTTGGTCAAGGGTGTGTGAGATTGCCACCTGAAAAGTATACATGGGATAAATTCTTCTATTTTAGTGGGGGAGAGTGCTTTGTGATTCAACCTCTATAATTTGGTAGACTGGTTTTTCAATCTTCTCTATCAACAGTCTTTGGAATGGTGGGGTTCATTAAAATTCCAATTAGTAGGTAAAAATTTGTCATTCTACCATTGTGGTGTAATTTAATGGCATAATGGGCTATCACGATGTTACCATATATATTAAGTTCTCCCGTTAAGCATGTAGATTTTATATAATGATATGAAGGTTTCCATTGTGATATTTAACTATAGAATAGCAGTATATCATCATGGTTTCTCATAATTTTTTTTCACTTTCTAATAGCAATATACAATAATTCTTTTCATTGTAATATAACTAGCAATTACACCACATGTTGAAAAACAAACGCCATAAGGAAATAGCATAGGAAAGAGTACCCTAGAAGAAATAAGTTGTTGCAGAGAAGGAGCCATTGTGAAGGAATGAAAGGCATTTTTTTCTTCCATGGAAGTAGGTCGTGGAGGTTTCAAAGATATTGATGATAAGAGTTATCAACCGGAAAATTTTGTTATATATAAAACATATATATATAAACCAATATATAAACCAACATAATATAGATATTGAAATAGGAAATTTTAGTTGAAAACATATATATAAACCAACATAATATGCTCAAATATATAGAAATTTCGTTATAGATATTGAAATAGGAAATTGGGGGTGAAAATCATTTGGTGATTGATAATCCTCTGAAACAAGCATGAAATGAGCATATAACTCAAATAAGATATTTTAAATACTTTCAAGTACAATCTATCTAGCATATATGTAAATAAAGAGAATTTTTATTAATAGAAATAGAGTTTACTCCAAGTTCATCTACATATTCGAATAAATTTTATATTGTGTATGAATAATAATAGTCTTGGTATACAAGAAAGTGAGTGCCATTTTAATATGGAGACATTTTGGAAGGAGATAATTTTCTTTATGTTATGGTTTATTTTCTTAACTCCAAACTTGGTTTATTATTTCTATATATACATAAGAAACAAAAAATACAAAGTAATTTGACAATTTTAAGTTATAGTTTTATATTTTAAAATTACAAATCTAGTTTCTTATTAAACTATTTTACACACATCTATTTATTCAAATAAATTATATTGTGAATATGTTTTCTCCTATTATTTGATTAAAATATTATTGTATCCCTACTAGTTAAAACAAATATATTAATAAAGAATTGAATGCCAAAGAACTGATTTATTTTTGATGTATAAATTATTTGTTTTATATGTCGTTGAATTTCCATTACGTATTATCTTCAAACCCCATGGGTAGGTATTGAACATGATAGCCAACTTTAGGTAAATAAGCATTCACATTGTCAACTTCAAAAAAAAAAATTATAATCCTAAAATTCTCTTACCTAATCATATTTTTAAATATATAATTGAGTTCCATTTATTAAAAACAAAGGCAATATTAATAACCTCCTAGAGTTATAAAAGGTAATTGAAATGAAAAATAAAAAATCTCCTCATGACAACATACAAATGTTAACCTTAATTGAATCATTGAAAAACTAAAAAAGGATAATATAAAGTATCACAATTTTCTTATCAAAACTAAATTCTCCTATATGAAATAATGATTGCTTTCATTAGTTCAAGAGCAGTAAAAACAAGTTTTCTGAGAAAGCAATGAGAGAGATTTTTTTTAATAGAAGAAATTTGATATTCATTAACAACAAAAATTGGATAGATTATGTATGTAGTCACAAATTGTTATGTACGTACAAACTATTACAACTAATTTATTAAAGGTAAAATTAGTGTTATTTAAGAAATGAGAATTATGAACATTCATCATTATTGATCATGATAAATCATTTCCTGTGAAATAATTTAATTAACTTTATTCCACATGAATACCATGGGTCAATACCATGGGTTGTTTTATACCCCTAAAATCAATCTAACTTTTTAAAAAGAAAGAAAAAAAAACTAAAATTATAAAAAAAAAACATAAAACTAATTACTTGTGGATCTAATGGCCTAAAACATTTCAATCGTCTAGCATTTGATCCAATGGCTCAAACATGGACACATTTCCAGCTAGGGAGGTTGTTTTCAAATAAGGTGAATACCATGGGCTATTTTTATAGTTTATTACTATTATTATTATTTATTTTATTTTATTTTATTTTTATTTTTGTGTAATTTGACATAGTCAACATGTTAAACATGACATTACAACATTTCTATTATACACCTAAAATCAATCTAACTTATTATAAAAAAAAAAAACTAACATTATAAAAAAATAAATATAAAAATATTTACTTGTGGATCTAATGGCGTAAAACATTTCAATCATCTAACATTTGATCCACTGGCTCAAACATGGACACATTGGCAACTAGGGAAGTTGTTTTCAAATAAGAACATCTTACGGCATAATTATGTACATATTTTCTATATTAAATACAAACTAGTTAGCCATTTGTGGCGTATGGGAAGCTGAGTAAGCTGCAAAAAAAAGACACATATGACCTCGAAAATATACAATTCTTAGATTGATTAAAGAGAATGGGGAGAAATAACTTCATAATGGCTTTGTTGGAAGATGATTGCAAGAGGAGTGTGTTTATATGTATAATTGCTGATTTGGTTTAATTGGGAGAAGGAATGTTTTATAGCCTTAGAATCAGGTCACATGATGTTTATACTTAATAGTTCTCATATTATTATAATAATGGATATCTTTTCAGCTCCGCCCAAAAAATGGCGTGTTTATGGAATCTAATATTGACCTCATGGATTCAAGGGAAAGATCGAAGTTTTATGGATGCTACTCTATATTTACGCTGTAAAGCATCTCTCTTTGAAAAAAACTCCCCCAACTGCCACTTGTTCCATTGTGCACCATTGATTTTGATATTAGACGATTGAAATAATTTCTACCTTTGGATCTTTGAAGACAACTCCCCCAACTGCCACGTGTACCATTGTGCAACATTGATTTTTATGTTAGATGATTGAAATAATTTCTACCTTCGGATCTTTGAAAACAACTCCCCCAACTGCCACTTGTACCATTGTGCACCATTGATTTTGATGTTAGACGATTGAAATAATTTCTACCTTCGGATTAATTATGGTTATTAATTAGTTACAGAAATAATCAGCAGGTCGCGTATTCCTTAATTTTCTAACATGTATTCCAAACAACGGGGCTAAGGATTCATAACCGGTGTGAATGTAGCCACTATTGTTCTCTTCTGGCTAACGACTGTAGCCATGCTTCGCAAAAGAATGAAGAAAATAGAAACGATGGAATAATGGGACCAACAGTACTCACCAAATAGATTCAGTCACAAGCCCACATAGATTCTATCACAAGGTGATGACCATTGCCACGAATGGGTTTTCATAAGAAAATGTTTTGGGATGTGGGGTTTCCAGAAGTTTTACAAGGGTGTTCTCCCTAGCAATGGCCAAGAAATCGCAGTGAAATCCAAAGTATTTTTGGTCGTTTAATTATTGTACGAAACCAGCCAAGACAATCTCCATTCCTCTTCTAGTTTGATAGATGAGGTGAGGGAGATGTGGGTCTATTTTTTTAATTTGATTTGATTTCATAATATCAACAACAATTTTCATATTGTATTATGTATTTTTTTCTTTAATAACCCTTATTTTTTGTAGAATTTCTGGGTTTTTTTATTTATTTAATTTGTGTTTGAAGCTGTTATTCGATTAGGTAAAAGTTGCAGAACTCAAGTGTAGATAATGTAAAAATATTCTACGAAGTATATTGTAGCTCATTCCCACTGCATCCTAGTGCTTTTTTCATATTTTTTTCTTTCAATTAACAACAATTGAAATATGTAAGTGATTCAATAATTTATTTCTAATTTTTTCTCGGCTCACAGTTCTTTGTTTGTTTTTTTGTTTAATTATTTCTTCCTCCATAGTATCTACTAACATATAGTGACTATACAAAGGGCAGATTAAGAATCAATATTATGGAGAAATATTAAGGTACCATGCAGTTTCTTCTCGATACCTTCTTGCTTGTGTATGGAGCAATCTTCTTAAGGTACGGTGCAATTCATGCAATTCCTTTTGAATACCTTCTTGCTTGTGTTGTAAATTGTTAAAATGTATAATTGTAACATTTATATAAGTTAAATATTCAATTAAATCACATAAAACTCTCCACACTACACTCTATAAGCTATCTATACTAACTAGGTTATAAAAAAACCAATTTCTTTATCCAAACAATTCTCCAAACCTATATATTTTTTTAAATAAAATAATTCATATTTATAAGTTAAATATTCAATTTAATTACATAACATATCACATATTTTTTCTTCTATACTACTCTTTCCTATGTTATTGCTTTACATCATTTCCTTTGCAACATATGGTGAAATTTCTAGTTATTAATTTAGCAAATGACTTTCTTGGAAATATTGAGGAAAGAGCACTCGAGTTAGAAGATTTCTTTCCAATTTAAAATGTATCTTTCCCTAAAAGACAAAGACATGATGGAACTTCCATAAAAGTCTCCTAAAAATTCCTAGGAGAAAATCATTGGGGGTAATACCCTAATACCTTTCACGATTGCTAGAAATAAAATAAAAATTAAGGATTGCTAAAAATAAAATAAAAATTATGACGTGGTAGCATAATGAAAACCCATTTTAATTAAAAATAATGATACATGGTCAAAGAGCCATGTAGAATTTTCACCTGTAACGTTTTCAGCAGACATTACTTCGGTATTGAGGGGTTATACTTGACATGGTGGACGATTTTTTTTCGCAAGAACTCTACAAGAAAAATATAATTTAGTGTCCATCCTAATAAATATAAAATAAATCTAAGACATAAATGAAATTTAGAGGTAGGAATATGGTTACCTTTCCTTAGCTATTGTCACACACATACTAGAGCCATCAACACAGGTCTAGTAGCGTAGTTGTTGATTTCGTTATCAAGTAGACGAGAAAAACCAAACTGTAGTGGATGTCGAAAACCGAGATCCTCTCATACTCTAACACCTGCAAAGAATGTGTAATATAAAATAAAATTATAACTTCGTGGCATAATTCAAACCCATTTTAAATATATTTTTTTAAACAACGTCATTTATTTTAAATAATTTTAAAAAAATTGTGTATAAAAACTTTCGGTGAAAATTACATTCAAGCATATTATGTCGACGCGTTTCGAACGAACCAGTGTGGTTCATTATCAGGACAAGATGAGAAATCTAATCTAGGACCCAACTTAAATAGATAAGGAAGCTTCAACTAGCCATTGTATAATAATGACCAGTTTGACTGGAATAAGCAGTTTAATAAAATAAAATCACAATATTTTTATTTTTATTATTATTATTATTATTATGATTAAAGGATTTGAATATACTTTATATATAATAATCTAAAATTATAAGATTTATGATTTTAATTAATACTTATTTATAAAAAAATTGAATATAATTTATATATAATAATAAAAAATTATATGATTTATGATTTTAATTAAAACTTCAAAAACAAATAAAAAATAAAAATAAAATAAAATTAAATAACTAAATAACCAATAATAATAAAAATAAATAAAATAATAATATTAATAAAGATAAATAAATAAATAAATAGTAAATAGATAGATAATAATAATAATAATAATAATAATAAATTAAGTAAGAACGAAAAGGGAGAAAGAAACCCGAGAATTAAAGGAGATGAAAAGACACGAGGGAGAATCGACATGAAGAAAAACAATAACTAAGAATTAGGGCACGGATCGAGCTTCTACTAACACTCCACCCATCCTCCTTGTTGTAACACCCCCAAGTTCTATGCTTTTCAAATTAGAAAATTGAACTTAAGTCCAAAGGGGAGCATACCCCAATGGATAATTATTGGGTGGATGTAGTTAATTATTTATTTATGAAAAATAAATAAAAGGTTTATGTGTGCACTATGGCCAAAGGAGATTTTGAGATCACTTGCCTAATCCATGAGGTTATGGAAAGAGGTTAAGACTTTCCCCAAAATCTTTCAAAAATCCTTGAAATAAATTATTTCTAATTTAGATTTTTGAGGAAAAATCTAAATTCCCCAATGATGAGGAAAGTAGTTGGGAAGAGGTAAAAAGCTGGAAAAGATGGAAAAGCAGAAAGCAGCTTTAAAGTCCCTAAATAAGGAAAGCCTAGGCAAACAGGAATAAAATAATCGTGAAATTCTGGACGCAGAATTGGAAACAGGCTTTGGGGAGAGCATAGCTTAAATAAGGTGCTCCAGAACAGATTGAGGTTAGTCTGTTCTTGGAGGATATCAGCTCGGGGGTGAGTTCTGGAGATAAACGAACTCTGAGGTTGGGAGGACTGGTCATAGTATCAGTATGCATGCATAATTTTGGAGATTGTTTTATGTTTGTATTAATTATATCAAGGTTATATGCATTGTTATGTTAGAACTTCTTATCTAAATTTTAGATTGACTGTTGTTCAATACCTCATGCAATTAGAAACTAGATCTAATCGCTGAAAATCCAATATGTTAATAGCAGGGATCAATGGTTTGGTTCTAGGGATAAGTACCCTGCAGTAATAAAGTTTAGAGATGATAGATCATCCGAATGTCTAATCAAATAGCAAGATTCAGGTTGTAGCTTGCTGTCTTTTAAATTTAAACATAGTTTCTATGTTGTATCAACAGAAAATTTTGATAAAATTGTAACCAAGAACAACAAGTAGAAACCAACTAAACCTGTTATATAAGTATTGATTTCAGTATAATAGTAGTACTACAATGACAAGAATTGTAGAACTAAGAATTTAAACTGTTTTATTACATGGAAGTTTAAATACATGAAACGAGAAATTAAATCCTAAGCAAGTACGAGGACCTGAAATTAGGGAGTATAAAATATCAACTTCGGTTTCAGTACTTCCATTTGATTGAAGAGAAATTCTCTATATTCTATATTTCCAAGGGAAGAGTTTAATATACACTAAAGTTATAAATATGCTAAATAATGATAACAATAAAATTAGGAAATATTCCTATTGGAATTCTACTTATGTGTGATAAAAATATATGTATAAAAGAAGAGTGAAAGCATATTGAAAATACTGGAAAAGAGAATCTATCCACCTTCAATATAAACTACTGTAAAAGTAGTTGCAACAAAGGAAGTTAGATGAATATATGTAGAGATGTAGATGTATATGTATATACCCATACATCGCTGTGGAAAATCTATAATTATAGATGCTGGAAAGTCTATAAAGCTTGCTAACTGAAAAGTTAGAGAAAGGGCATATTGATCTATTAGAGTTGGAAAAAACTCTGAGGAACAGATCTGAGAAATACAAATGAATATATATTTATATATACATATAAATATCAGTCCACTGGGTTGACTGATAGGAATTGAGGTCAAGCCAAAATTTCTCATGGGAATTCTTATAATAGCATGACTGCCTGTAATTACCAAACATAAATTTAATACCTGATAAAATTATGAATTTGAAATTGATTAAAAAAAAAAAAAAAAAAAAATTTGAATGATATCAGGTGCATAAAAGTAGAGTATATCTGAGTTAATGTTATGCCGGATAAGAATCTGGGTATGGGAGACGTGACAAATGGTATCAGAGCACAAGTTGAGAAAACTGGGCAAGTTATGTGCTCACAAAGAAACAATAAGTTGTTATAAATTTTATGAATATTATGCTATAATGAACAGATAGTGTTGGAATCCCTTGATAACGATTTCTTTGAGTCACCTGACCTGATTTGTGTTTCTGTAATGAAACCTTCCGTGCATTTTGGGTCCTGTAATGAAACCTTATGTGCTTATGTGCCTTTGCTTCCTGTTTAGCGGGTTAGTCATGATTCCAATCTTGTTTAATGAGGTTTGGGACCATAGAAGAAAGCTCGTCTGTGAAAGAGGGTTTTTAAAGTTTGGAAACTATTTTTTTGCAACAAGGAAAGCCAAACCACCTTTGGGTTATTCCAATTTTTATTTTTTCTTCATTGTAAAGTAAAACAAAGGAATGATATGCAGTTAGAACCTTTTTAAAACCAATCAAAAAGGAATTGAATGGCAGCAAAAATTTATAGATCTTATATAATTGTTGTAAATTACTTACTTATGTTGCAGTCAATTGTTCTGGATTGATACAAACTGTTCTGTCAGTCAATGCCAAGATACAATGTCTAACAACATCTGAAACTGTGTTTTAGAATTGTAACCCCAAAACTTACAGTTATGTCCCAGAAACTATACTGTGAATCTGAATGACCACCTTGTCCATTGTATTTTTTTTATTAAACATTATTCTGAAATAGATATTTTCATATAGAAAACCATGATTAAATAGCTATATGAGATTTAAACATGGAAATAGGAGAAGAAAATGGGTAAGGTGGTAAGAAATTCTGCGAACCCTTATTTCCATAAATGGAAAATTTTAGAACTGAATACATTTATCTGTTTTGTATAATTACTTGATCAGTTTATTTCTGTCCTCATAGCTACTCAGTTCTGATAGCTAAGACATAGTGAAGAAATTTTTACCCTATGAAATATCACAAATACATCTTATTGTTAGATAGAAAAATATCGCATGTGAAACTTAAATTAGATAAAATCAGAGCCTTAAATGAAAAACAGTAGAACTTTCTGTAGTCTATGGTACTGATTTTATGAATATTAAAAATGAGGTACCTTACTTTATGGCTAATTTATTTCCATTCTGGAAACTATACTTAAAAATCTTTAGAGATAACAGAGATGAACAATAGCATTATCCCATTATGAAGCATTGTATTAGGTGGTGATACTTTGTTAAGAAACTGCTATAGTTGGAACTTTAATATTTTATGTAAATCAATAAATCTCTGAAGCAACAGAAAAAAGAAGAAGAAGAAAAGGTTGTTGCAAAGAATTTATATTTTGAAATCGTATTAGTGGGATATAAATAGAAAAAAATTGTGGAGCAACCTTATAAAACTAGAAATCGTAATGGGAAACCATAAAGTTACTAATTATTCCCAAAAATAAAACAGTAAAATTGTTACTTCTACTATAAAAGAGAAAAGGAATGTGTAGTATAAATCAAAGACATTATAGGTATCTAACTTCACTGAAAAATTATCTTGTTGGGGGAACCAAGATATTATGTAAGCATATGTTACTAACAGTACTATAAATAAAATTTGACATTTGAATATATTAACCAGTGCATTTTATCAATTTTTTTCGAGAAACAAAATTAGAAAGGAAGATAGTCCCAATAAATATTATTACAATTTCGGTCAGAAACAAAAATTGTTACAATACTTCCAACAATTGATTTTGACATTATGTATGTCATCAAATCAAGTGGAATTGTTCTGGTGAATGCTGGCCATCGGAGTAAGATGGTCGAGAAGACAAAGTATTATCGGACCAGTAATGCATAATGGAACTGATTAATAGGTCTCCAACCCAAAAGAAAAAAAAATTTACTTGTAATAAAAAGCTGAAATAAAGTTAGAAGGGTAAATTTAAATGAAACGAAATTAGAAAAAGAGGAAAATTCAGAGATAAAGCAAATTAAAATAAAATAAAATAAAACATATTTGCTTTGAGTAACACTGAAAAAAGAAGAAGTTATAAATAAGAAAAGGGAGAACCAGTTAAATTGTAAAGAGTAATGAAACGGGAAAAACAAAATTACCTGCACAAAGTGTGTCTCCCGTGGGCTCCTAGGTTGGTTGCTTGACATGGAGCTTTGAACGATTGGTTGTAAGTGTTATGTTGGCTTGAAGATGTGGCACTTGATAAACATTGGGTCCAAGGCCAAATATCTCTTCGTTCCACTGCGCACTAAGTTTACTACCTATATATATATATATATATCAGAAATCAGACTTCACTGAAATTAGTAAGGGCCGTATTTCCCTAAATTTATAAAGAATGAAATGGATATCAAATTTCGGAGACCTTTTAGAATAACTGTGTGTTAAATCCTTTCGAATTATTTCAATAATAAGGTTGTAAGGATAGCCTAAATGGCATAGACATTGATCAAAAGCAGAAAATTTTTGCTAAGAGTATATATATAATAACTGAGTATGTTGTAACCACATCATTTTTTTTAACGAAAAATACTGTGATTTTACCTGGGCTTACATAGAGGAAGAATCGATGAAATGGCGTGAGGCCTCCAAGCATTGTTCGTCTCGAAATCGTTATGAGTTCTTCCTGGAGAAACTACGATTAAGTGAAAACGCAAATGAAAACATAAAGGAAAAGCCAAAACTTAATATACTTCTTGAAACCAAGATTGGGAAGGACATCTCCACCGTCCACGTGGTAATGGGTGGCCAGGGAAATTGCGGGATCCGTGCATAAGTCCAAATTTCAATGCAAGACAAGAAATTTATAAACGCAGATGAAATCCTACCAATTGATTTCAGATTTAATTAAATAGTACCAGTCAGATTGAAAGCATAGTAGAAGCCATAGGCTAAAGTATCAATAAAATATTCGGGAAGTTAAATCGCCAATGCGAAATCATGGTAGAGGAAATTAATATATATATATATATATAAATGTACTATAATTAACCTAGTCGAAAAAAGAATTTACTAGTGACAGAATCCTCGATTTAACCATAACGTAAAGGACTCATATAAAAATGTTAAGTCTGACAAGACAATCAGAAGGGAACACGTGGCAGTGTGTTCAATGCGGAGCAGAATGAAAATTAAATTGGGGTTGATGTCAAGTACGATATCAAGCCGATCGATTTCAGAAGTTAAGTACTAAATTAAATGGAAATTCTTTGACGTAAAAAGGCGAGGGTATGGACTGCCTTGGGGAACGAGTAAAAAAAAGAAGTTTACAATGGATATAATATTTTAACCAGGTATTAGAAGTTAGGCCTTATAAAAATATTGAAGGCATGAATAATATAGAAATACAATTGAAAAAAAAAAGGCTTAATAGAAAATTTATAATAAAGAGGAATTGATATAGTGAAAGGTAAAGAAAAAAAAAAAAAAAGTGGAGGTAGAAGATGGGAAAAGTAGTCTATTAAATCACATGAGTTAAAACATGAAGGTGGTTTAATATAATTTAATTATTAAATAGGGATAGTTGTACGGTGGTGAAATATTTGGAATACCACTTCATAAATTATAGTGGCAGTGAAATATAAAACAAATAGCGTATATCCCAAGGTTGGGGCAGGTTGGGTATTATGTTTTATAGTATTAAATTTGGTGTGGTAAAATTTTTAGATGGTTGGATTGAAGTTAAAAACACAAGCACCGCCACCGTATAGAATCAGTCCCTATTAAAAAGGGTTAGTTGATTTGGTAAAATGGAATATATGTTTTATGAAATAATTGTAGAAGCCTTATGACAACTTTCTATTTAATACACACTTCAAACTTGAAAGTAACGTTTGAAAAAGTTTCTTTTAAATTGTTATCTATTTATACTTATATATAAGTATGAATGGGAAAAAGGAACATAAAGGTTGATTTCTATTAATAACATCTAATGTGATTAATGTATGATAAATGGCAAGAAAATTGTAATAGGTTGGGCAAAGTCACACGGACAATTATGTGATATTCCACTTTTATTGGAAGTGGTTAAGAATATATGGTCAAATATATTGTTATAATTTTAAAATAGTGAGAAGTTAAATGATGAATCATGGTTGCGAATATTTAAAGTAAACTCTAATCATTGCTCTATTTATATCCATGTAAATAGAGAAAGTTAAAATTTTACTAGAGTATCAATGAAGTTCTAAATAATGTATAATAGCCAAAGATAACTCTTTACAATATGGTTAAAAGAGTAATAAACATTATTGTGGTAGATTAAGTGGTAAAAGTATAGTATGACAAAAAAAAATTGGATGCTGGTATTTAATAAAGTTACCAGGATGATTTTCAAGTCATATGTATTTAAGTCATGACTAAAATATTTTGTAATAAGCATATTTTAGTTCATGTACATGGAAAATAATGAAGTGGTAAGCTTAAGTACGAGTTTTAAATACAGTTTAAATAGTTGGTTTAGTAATTGTGGACCATTTCATATTAAATAATGTAATGTGGACCCATTACATTGAGTTATGAATGAATGAATGAAGGGATAAATCAAATTTTCCTGATGATTTAGTTAAGGAAGAATTGAAAACCCAACAAATTTTTATCCATGGGAAAATAATTATGAAAATTATCATGCATGGATAAGAATTCAATGGAGCACAATTAATTTCCTATATATATTATACTCCATTTATCAAGTGAACCAGGGTTTTAGGTTGTAAGTGGTCTTTGTTAGAAACCATGTGTTGTTTATATAAACCATGGGTTCATTTCTAATGATTAGTGAAATTCACATATAGATATAATTGGTGAATCATCATTGGAATTAGTAAAGCATGAACATACAATTAAAAGTAAATGTATAAATTCTGGTGATTCTTTAAAAAAGGGGAAATTGTGTCAAATTCATTTTTGACATTATCAAGTATTAATACTTGTGAATGTAATGAATTATAGTAATGGATTACATATATCATTATAAAAGAAATATGTACTCACACTATAAAATTACCCTGATGTAAATTTATTAAATTTAAATTTCCCTGAGTATTAAATTCAAAGACAGGGTAATAGTGTGAAATTATACAGCTACAAACCAGGAGAAAAGAGGATGAGCTATATTTGGATTTGGGTGTTGGGGAAACCCATCAGATCCAAATTTATTCATGGAAAAAAAAATGGAATAGTGCAACATAAAGTTGTACATTATTGCACACTTTAAAGAAATTGTCAGTAGGAATATGAATTTCATAAAAGGGGTTAGAGGAAAAAAAAATATTTTCATGTGTGAAGAAGGAATTGGATTATAGACCTTATTAACGAGTCTGGTTATTACTAATTAAATTAATTGGCTAACAAAAGAAAACAATGAGAAGGTACTGGAAGTACAGCTATGAACTGAGAAAGGGTAAACATAACCATGAATATGATACAATTGTTTTCTTTCATTCATAAATACTAATGAAAAGTTGTAAATTTGTTTAGCCAAGTATGTAACAGGGAATTGTACACTCCGGAAACAAGGACAAAAAGGTGAAAGTAAATGTAGATAAATCACCTAGAAAAATTAAGAAAAGCCGAACTGGACCAAGTTTGCATGAGGAGAAAATCTCACAGAAAAAAAAAAAAACAAGAAAGGATAAGTAGTGTACTAAAAGTGCACTAAACTATTATGAACCTGAACAACTTGACTAATAACTGAATTTCTTGAAATTATTGAAATTCAGAATGTTGTGGTGGATTATCAATTATATTTATCTGATATTACTTACATAAATTGGTATGAATTGTGGACAAAGAAAAAGGAATAAAAGATTTTCCAGACAGACTTCTTGCAAAGAAGTAGGAAGAAAATCAACTGCATAAGGCATCGTAAATAGAGTGGAAGCAGGAGAGTACTCTGCCGGAAACTGAGCAAGGACGAAGAAGAAATCTTTGTCAAAGTTGAAAAAAAATCAACGTTAAAGTGTAACACCGAGGAAGGTGTTGGAAAGGGTGGAACTAGTGGCTTATAAACTGGCCTTACCCTTGCATATTAAATTTCATGATGTGTTTCATGTCTCTTTATTGGAAAAAAAAAATTATGTACATGATGCTTCTCACATTTTGATTGGAATGTGATCCAGGTGGAACCAGAAGAGGAATTCCTTCCAAAGCCGCTTCAAATCTTGGAGCGGGAAGAAATTGAATTGCGAAATCGAACAGTAGCTAGAGTAAAGGTGCAGTGGGAGCACTTTACTACTGAAGAAGCTACATGGAAAAGAGAAGCTGAGATGATGGAAAAGCATCCATCTTTATTTTCAAAATGAACTATAGTAGTCAGTTGTTAAGACCGAGGACGATGTTTGTTTTCAGAGGGGGAATATGTAACACCCCCAAGTTCTATGCTTTTCAAAATTAGACAATTGAACTTAAGTCCAAAGGGGAGCAGACCCCAATGGATAATTATTGGGAGGATGTAGTTAATCATTTATTTATGAAAAATAAATAAAAGGTTTATGTGTGCACTATGACCAAAGGAGATTTTGAGATCACTTGCCTAATCCATGAGGTTATGGAAAGAGGTTAAGACTTTCCCCAAAATCTTTCAAAAATCCTTGAAAGAAATTATTTCTAATTTAGATTTTTGAGGAAAAATCTAAATTCCCCAATGATGACGAAAGTAGTTGGGAAGAGGTAAAAAGATGGAAAAGCTGGAAAAGCAGAAAGCAACTTTAAAGTCCCTAAATAAGGGAAGCCTAGGCAAATAGGAATAAAAGCATCCTGAAATTCTGGACGCAGAATTGGAAACAGGCTTTGGGGAGAGCATAGCTTAAATAAGCTTCTCCATAACAGATTGAGGTTAGTTTGTTCTTGGAGGATCTCAGCTCGAGGGTGAGTTCTGGAGATAGACGAACTCTAAGGTTGGAAAGACTGGTCATAGTATCGGTATGCATGCATAATTTTGGAGATTATGTTGTCTGTATTAAGTATATCAAAGTTATATGCATTGTTATGTTAGAAATTCTTATCTAAATTTTAGATTGACTGTTGTTCAGTACCTCATGCAATTACAAACTAGATCTAATAGCTGAAAATCCAGTATGTTAATAGAAGGGATCAATGGTTTGGTTCTAGGGATACGTACCCTATAGTAATAAAGTTTAGAGATGATAGATCATTTGAATGTCTAATCAAATAGAAAAATTCAGGTTGTAGCTTGTTGTCTTTTAAATTTAAACTTAGTTTCTATGTTGTATCAACAGGAAATTTTGATAAAACTGTAACCAAGAACAACAAGTAGAAACCAACTAAACTTGTTATATAAGTATTGATTTCAGTATAATAGCAGTACTACAATGACAAGAATTGTAGAACTAAGAATTTAAACTGTTTTATTACATGGAAGTTTAAATATATATGAAAACAAAAATTAAATCCTAAGAAAGTAGGAGGACTTGAAATTAGGGAGTATAAAATATCAACTTCGGTTTCATTACTTCCATTTGATTGAAGAAAAATGCTCTATATTCTATATTTCCAAGCGAAGAGTTTAATATACACTAAAGTTACAAATATGCTGAATAATGATAACAATAAAATAAGGAAAGAGTCCTATTGGAAATATACTTATGTGTGATAAAAGTATATGTGTAAAAGAAGAGCGAAAGCATATTGAAAATACTGGAAAAGAGCATCTATCCACCTTCAATATAAATTGCTGTAAAAGTAGTTGCAGCAAAGGAAGTTAGATGAATATATGTAGATGTAGATGTATATGTATATACCCATACATAGCTATGGAAACTCTATAATTATAGATGTTGGAAAGTCTATAAAGCTTGCTAACTGAAAAGTTAGAGAAAGGGCATATTGATCTGTTAGAGTTGGACAAAACTCTGAAGAATGGATCTAAGAAATACAAATGAGTATATATTTATATATACATATAAATATCAGTCAACTGGGTTGACTGATAGGAATTGAGGTCAAGCCAAAATTTCTCGTGGGAATTCTTATAATAATATGACTGCCTGTAATTACCAAAGAGAAATTTAATCCCTGATAAAATTATGAATTTGAAATTGATTAAATAGAATTTTTTTTTTGAATGATATCAGGTGCATAAAATTAGAGTATATATGAGTTAATGTTAATCTGCCGAAGTGGAGTATGGGAAGCGTCACAAATAAAAGCATCACAGGTGCTGGATACAAAATTAAAGACTTTGGGAGAGCATAGCTTAAAGAAGCTACTCCAGAATAGATCAAGGTTGGTATGTTCTGGAGAGGGATCTCAGCTCGGGGGTGAGTTCTGGAGGTAGAATAACTCTAAGGTTGGGAGGACTGGTCACCAGAAGAAGTGGTATGCACACTAATTTTTATGGATAGTTAAAATAGATGTTGTTGTACAGTATTGCTAAATGTTGTAGATTTTATTTTGAATTAAGTTTTCTGAGATTTGGTATTCCTTACATTTAACATAATTTTTTAGAAGAAATTAATCCTCTAAATTCTGCATAGTTGTAGGAATAAAAATCTATGGACAATATCTAGCAGAATTTCTAAACCATTAGTGGTTTAAATATGAAGATATGACACTTCCATAGACTATGATAAATTAATTAACTTTAATCTGCTTCTGAATGATTGAATTACAGGCAGATATAATTAAATTAGGAAATTGATATTTGATTAACTAAGGTAGAATGAATAAGCATGAAAGATAAACTCTACTAAAATAATTCTAAGAGTAATAAAATTATTTTAGATAAATAAATTGAATTTCTATTTCATATGAAGTAATTTTCAAATTTCTGTTATGAAGAAACTAGAAAACTAGAACGAAAGGCAAAGGAGAACTTAAGATCCAAATATTCTATTCTACATTTTAATGATGATATGGAAGTATATATCTATTTATATGTGCTGGAATTATATATAAACTTAAGGTGAAATAGAAAGTTTTATGTTAAGAAAAAATTATCAATTCTATTTTCTAAAAATGAGCAGAAATATTAAATATTAATAACATCATGACATAAATTCATTGTATGGTGATATATAGAAATAAATTGGTACATTCGAGTTGTGTAATAACAGTAAGAAATGATAGTATTAATACTTCAAGTAGGAATTTGATACAAAAGTATCTTACCTATTATGTGCAAAGGAATATTACATAAAAATCTTATATAAGTTTCTGAATTCTATTAATATCTGTAGAATTATTTTATTAAACATAATCTGAAATTAATTCTGATAGAAAGAATAATGAAACTTAGGTCAATTGCACAGGTACAATAAGATTTGTTATAGTCACCTTTAATACTGAGAATTGAGATAAATATACAAATTATATAAATTAAAATCTTCAAAAATTAGGGGGTTCTGGAGTCCTGTGCTTCTATAATACATATCCATGTGTATATAAAGGCATACCTATAGTCTTCAAATCCTGAACAAATAAAATAACTATATAGAGTATCAAATGTCTGGATCTCTTTCGGATCCCAACATTTATTTTACATAAATCAAATTGATTGAAATATCAAAATGTAAGGCTCTGAGATAGTATAGAAAGACTCAGTTCAATGGTTAATACTCTGGAACCAAGCCATACGAAATGAGATGTACCGACCTGGAATAGAAACGAAGGATTCGTAAAACCCTCACTAGTAATGAGCAAGAAGTACTGACGAAATAAAATTGTTACCTGTAGAGATAAAATACAGGAAATAAAAATTGTTAACCAAATAAACGATTTAACTTGGAAAATATTTAAGTTATTTTATTATAAAATAAATAAAAGTAAAAGAGTTACCTAAGGTTAAGAATAGGTATCTCAAGAAAAATAAGGGAAATCTATGGATAATTAATCCACGTCAAAAGTATTAATAAATACATAACCATGTATATAAATAAGTTAACAGAGAAACAAATTTATACAGATATAAAAAATCCTTACATTCATTTCCAAGTGAGGGAGAATCGACATACCAGATGAATGTTGAAATTGCCATAAAACTCCTAGAGTTGTATGTTCTGCATTGCAGAAATAAAACAAAGCTTATTCGAATGCAGTTACGGTAAAGTATGAAAATAAAACGAAAATGAATTCAAATAGATGTTTAATAAACCTAGTTTAAAAAAAAAAAAATTACCTGGGACAAACTCAAAAGAATATCTGGTCGAAGTTCGAATTTCATTCCAGGTCGGAAATTGATTTCATATTAGAATCGAGAGATATAAAAGGAAAACCCTATACAAAATGAAATGAGTAACTATAACAATAATAAAAAATAACCAAGTTATGTAAAATGATAAGCTCGGTTGAGCGAATCCATAAGGGAAAATAAAATACGAAATGGGGGTTTTATAACTCACATCAAATGCGAAAATAATAGAGATAGTACTAAAAAGAACTTAATAAATCTAACCTGGGGTTTCTATGAACTAGAATGGCCATGATTGAAATCAAAAGATGCTTTGCACTTTTCCATTTAGGCCTTATGAAATACATAGGATGGTTACAAAGGTGACGGAAGGAAAAATTATTTAAAACAAAATCATATTCATTACAGAGCTATATTCAGAGATATCTCAAAGATAAACTAATATAATGCAGCATATATTTCGAACAAGGGGTAAATATTCGAAGTTAAATCTACAAAGAAATATCTTACCAAATGTAAGAGTTGCATAGCCGAAGCTCTCAGTCTATAAAACAAAACCAAAACTTCTTCGTTGTACTTCAGGAATGAGCCGAGAAGAATTTCGCCAGAGGCAACATGTTACAGCGTAGAAGGAGATGTAAATGAAATGGTAACAACTCGTAATTAACATTTAATATCAAGCGAATGCCAAAACCCTAATAAGATACAACCGTACACTTGTCACTAACTGCTTGAGGCGTATGGTTCAGGATGAAAGAATCGATGTCAATAAATGAAAAGGACAATTGGAAGTAGTTCCATATGGTTTGAATTAATGCACAGATATGATTTCAACAGTAAGATCTAAAGTATCAAAGTGACGGAATTTGAGAATTCTACCTGAGATGAAAATCTTGCGTGCGAAAATAAGGTAAATCAACTCGAATGTAAGGACATTAATGTCGAGAGTAAGTTCTGTGGTACAACTAACTGAAATTACAACGCATGACTTGACATATAGCTCAATAAAAAATTGTAATTATGTACACACAGATCCATACAACCATTCAGTTCAAATTTAATGGTATGGTAAAGAAATTCGAGGGTACAAGTGAATTCGTTAAGAATAATATTAAAATGAAATTTGATTTAGTAAATACCATAATCGAACATTGTTGCATGTGATGAATTACATATCTAAAGCGGATTTTGACTCGTGAAGTACAAGGTTAAAGTGATACGATTCATGCATGAAAGAAATTAATGATAATACATGTATGTGTTTAGGTCGAATGGGACCATCTAATATTATATCTACGTTTATATATAAGAAGAAATGATTTCTATAATTCCTAAAGTAAGATAAGAAGGGTATATTAAGGGTCGCAATTGGAATAGGTAAAATATGAGAGGATCCATTATAGAGTATGATAAATCTCTTATGGAATAATAATAATTTGAGAACTATTATCATTAATATGTATAATCATATTAAATTTTTCCTTTTGAACTGTGAGATAAATTTCTGAAAGTAAAGTGTGGATATGGAAAGGCTTAATTAATAGCCATAATATCAAAGTTATATCATCAACATAAAAAGGAAAAAAAAATTGAGGCATGTTACAAATGGTATCAGAGCCCATGCTTGAAAAAAACTGGGTTGTTGTTGTGCTCACTGCATAAAATATTTTTTTGAAAATTTTATATTGTTACTGATGTTGTTTTGTTTTAGTGTACAAAAGTACTGAAACTGAAAAGTCAATGGCTGAAGGAGATGAAATTTATGTTGATATGGGTTATGGAGATAACACGCCAGATCCCAATTTTCCTTTGATGGCTATGTTGCACAGGTTGCAACGGGATATGGCTAAGCTAAGAAGCTAGAATGACAGGCTGCCATTAGCCAGTGAGGAGGAGGAAAAGCTTATAAGAGAACTGACTTCGCGGAACATCCAATAAGGTGAAGGTTCTGGAAGGAGGAGGAAGGGCAAGTTCTCAGATGATTCTGAGGAAGTTGACACTACTAGACATCAGTCTAAACAGAAGAAGGAATTACAGGGGGAATTCCGAAAAACTAAACCTCCCTCCTATGATGGAGAGAAGGAGGAAGATGCTGAGGCATGGATGTTGAATATGATTAAGTATTTTCAGGTATACGAATATGAAAGCAATCTGAAGGCCAGATTGGTTATCTACCAGTTGCAAGGTAAGGCTACCTTGTGGTGGGAGGAGACAAAAATGGTTCATGCCATTGATGAAAAAATAGTGACTTGGGAAGATTTCCATGTCATGTTTAAAAACCGTTATTTGAATGAATGCTACTATGATGATAAAGCAAAGGATTTTAACGAACTCAAATTGGGACAACTCACCATAGATGAGTTTGTCACCAAGTTTACAAATCTACTTAGGTATGTTACTTATATTTGTGAAGAGAAAGAATAAGTACAAAGGTTTTTGAATTGCTTGCCTATTGTGTACAAGGAGAAAATAGAGTTCAATAATCCAAAAAATATGGACGAAGTGGTGAGTAAAGCTAGATTATGCTACCAACAGTTTAAAGGAAAGAGTGAACATGGGAAAATTTGGTTAAACAAGGGTGAATTCAAAGGAAAGAAGACGAAACCAACTTACTTGAAGAACTTTTGTAGGGATCATTAGCGGAAGAAATTTAACAAACCAAAGGAAAGTCAAACTGCTCAGTCCCAAGTTGGTTTAAAACAAATAGATGGGGATAATAAGAAGGAAGGAACAGTCAAAATGCGGGAGCATTTGAAATGTTGGGGTTGTGGAGAACCTCATCTGTTGAGGGACCGTCCACACAGAAATATTCAAATGATTATGAGAGATAGATAAGCTACCACAGTGAATGATATAGCAAGGAACATACCGACTATCAGTGCTGCCTTGGAGAACCGATAAGCAAAACACCAGGCTACTATGGTCGAGATGGAAGGTAAGATTGTTGACCAATATGTTATAGTTTTAATCGATCCGGGTGCTTCTTTGAGTTACATTAGTCCACAAGTTGTAGAGAAATGCAATCTCAAAAATGAAAAATTTCAATAGTCTTGGTTGGTCCAGTTAGCCACTGGCACCAAACGAAAAGTAACTCATAAGTTACCTCAAACAGCAATTAAATTAAATGATTTTTAGACATAAGTAAATTTAAACATTCTGCCCTTAGGCTCATATGATATGCTGATAGGAATGGTCTGGTTAGAAAAAAGAAAGGCTATGATGAATTGTTGGGATAAAACTCTGCATTGCATAGATGAGGAAGGGAGACCCTTTATACTCAAAGGAAAACCAAAACCAATCTTGGTAAGACAAATATCAGCTCTGCAATTAAAAAGAACAGCTAGAAAAGGACATGAATTATATGTTGTACATGTTGAAGAATTAGGACAGCAACCTGAAGAAATTCTGCTAGACACTTTACCAGTGGTAAGAGAATTTAAGGATTTTTTTCCAGATGAGATTCCTCATCTTCCCCCCAAAAGAGAATTTTTTTTTCAATCAATTTGGTGCCAGTAGAAACACCCATTTCTAGAGCCCCTTACTGGATGAGCCCCCCTGAACTCATGGAGTTAAAAATGCAATTACAAGAATTGTTGGAAAAAGGATACATCAAACTGAGTGTATCTCCTTGTGGAGCACTGGTGTTTTTCATGAAAAATAAGAATGGAACCTTCAGAATGTGCATTGACTACCGTAAACTGAATAAGTTGACAATAAAAAAAAGATACCCATTGCCCAGAATAGATGACCTTTTTGATCAGGTGAGAGGGGCTTCAGTATTTTCTAAGATTGATTTGAGGACTGGTTATCACCAACTCAGAATTAAAAAGGAAGATATCAGTAAAACAACTTTTCAAACTAGGTATGGTCACTACGAATTTTTAGTCCTACCTTTTGGCTTGACAAATGCCCCTGCCACTTTTATGTGCTTAATGAATAGCGTTTTGAACAAGTACTTAGATAAATTTGTACTAGTGTTCATAGATGATATTATAGTATATTCAAAGAGTGAGGCAGAACAGAAGGAACACCTTAGAATTGTGTTACAACCTCTTAAGGAGAATCAGTTATATGCCAAGTTTAGCAAATGTGAATTTTATAAGGATAAAATTCAATATCTAGGCGATATCATTTCTGAACAAGGATTGGCTGTTGATCCTGAAAATATAAAAGCCATAAGAGAGTGGCATGTGCCTATGGATGTATCAGCATTAAGATCATTTATGGGGATTGCAGGATATTATCGAAGGTTTGTAGAAAGATTTTCTGCAATAGCATACCCTATAACTTCACTAGAAAGGAAGGGTTCTAAATTTGAGTGGACTGAAAAATGCCAACATAGCTTTGAACAACTAAAATTAAAACTTACTAAAACCCCTATACTGAAGATTGCAAATCTTGACAAAGACTTTTTTGTGTGTACGGATGCATGCAGAGAGGGATTGGGAGGAGTGTTGTTGCAAGAAAATTCTGTTATTGCATATGAATCTAGAAAACTTAATAAACATGAACAGAATTACAATGTATATGATCTGGAATTGGCTGCTGTAATTCATGCCTTGAAGATGTGGCGACACTATCTTCTTGGAAAAAAATTTACGTTGATGACAGATCATATTAGTCTCAAGCATTTCTTTTCTCAAATAGAT
This sequence comes from Pinus albicaulis, assembly GCA_034641835.2. Taxonomy (NCBI): domain Eukaryota; kingdom Viridiplantae; phylum Streptophyta; class Pinopsida; order Pinales; family Pinaceae; genus Pinus; species Pinus albicaulis. Next base: position 409,325,404 of record CM076578.1, on the reverse strand, counting down.
TTGAATGCTCGACAAGCCAGATGGCTATATTTTCTAAGTGAATTTGATATGGACATAAAACATATCAAAGGGAAAGAAAATAAATTTTTTGATGCTCTAAGCAGAAATGCTTTCCAAAACATAAGCAACATTGGGAGTAGTGCTAGTTTTGACTTAGAAAAATTAGTTAAAAAGGCAACAGATCAAGATCCAAACTATGAGAATCTACAAGTGAAAATGATGAAAAAAGAAATTGCTGAATACACCCAAAACCAGAAAGGGTTGATCTATTATAGAAACAGATTATACATCCCCAATGTGGATTCTTTGAAGAAATAAATTCTGTATGAATACCATAAACAAACATATTCAGGACATCCTGGATATCATAAAATGCTTACAGCCTTGAAAAAGAAATTGTTTTGGACAGGAATGAAAAAGGATGTAGCAAATTATTTAGCTAGATGCATGGAATGTCAACTAGTCAAAGTTGAACATCAGCATCCAGCTGGTCTTTTGAATCCCTTGCCAATTGCAGAATGGAAATGGGACACTATTTCTATATATTTTATAACCGGATTACCCAGAACAAAGTATCAGCATGACTCAGTGATGGTAGCGGTAGACACTTTAACAAAGGCTGCACATTTCATACCTATAAAATCTACTTTTGGGACAGCCCAAGTAGCAAATGTGTTCCTAAAAGAAATAGTAGGGCTACATGGGGTCCCAAAGATGATTATTTCAGATAGATATGCTAAGTTCACAGAAACCTTCTGGAAAGGTCTGTTTGGGGGCATGGACACTAAGTTGAATTTTAGCACTGCTTATCACCCTCAGACGGATGGTCATACAGAGAGAACAAATCATATTTTGGAGGATATGCTGAGAATGTATGTGATGGATAGGCCATCAAAATGGGAACACTACTTACATTTAGTCAAATTTTCTTATAACAACAGCTATCAATCCTCCATCAAAATGAGTCCATTTGAAGCACTCTATGGAAGAAGGTGTCGTGCTCCTTTAAGTTGGAGCCAACCTAAAGATAAGCTAGTACTGGGGCCATATAATCTATAAGAAATGGAAATGATTATCAAAAAAATACAGAGAAACATCAAGATAGCACAAGATCGACAGAAAAGATATGCCAATAAGAAGAGAGTGCACCGAGAGTTCAAAGTGGGTGATCATGTGTATCTGTGTATTAAACCCAAAAAGAGCACGCTTTATGCTGGAAGTTGTGCAAAATTGGCTCCTAGATATTGTGGGCCTTTTGAGGTGTTAGAAAGGGTGGGACCAGTGGCTTATAAGTTGGATTTACTACCCCATGTTAAAGTTCATGATGTGTTTCATGTTTCGTTATCAAAAATATATGTACATGATGCTTCTCATATTTTTGATTGGAATGTGATATAGGTGGAACCATAAGGGGATTTCCTTCCAGAGACTCTTCAAATATTGGAGCGGGAAGAAATTGAATAGAGAAATCGAACAGTAGCCAGAGTAAATGTGTAGTGGAAGCACTTTACTGCTGAAGAATCTACGAGGGAAAGAGAAGCTGAGATGATGGAAAAATATCCATATCTATTTTCAAAATAGACTCTAGTAGTTAGTTGTTAACACCGAGGACTGTGTTTGTTTTCAGAGGGGGAATATGTAACACCCCTAGTTCTTTGTTTTTCAAGTTAGATATTTGAAATTCAGTCCAAAGGGGAGTGGACCCCAATGGATAATTATTGTGTGGATGTAATTAATTATTTATTTATGGAAAATAAATAAAATGTTTCTGTGCATTATGACCAAATGAAATTTTTGAGATCACTTGCCAAATCCATGAGGTATGGAAATAGGCCAAGACTTTCCCCAAAAATCTTTCAAAAAGCCTTGAAAGAATTTATTTCTAATTTAGATTTTTGAGGAAAAATCTAAATTTCCCGAATGATGTGGAGAGTAGTTGGGAAGAGGTAAAAACATGGAAAAGCAGAAAGCAGCTTTAAATTCCCTAAATAAGGGAAGCCTAGGCTAATAGGAATAAAAGCATCCTGGAATTCTGGACGCAGAATTAGAAACAGGATTTGGGGAGAGCATAAGCTTAATAAGGTACTCCAGAATAGATTGAGGTTGGTCTGTTCTGGAGAGGGATCTCATCTTGGGGGTGAGTTCTGGAGACAGAAGAACTCTAAGGTTGGGAGGATTGGTCATCAGAAGAAGTGGTATGCACACTAATTTTTATGGATAGTTAAAATAGATGTTGTTGTACAATATTGCTAAATATTGTAGCTGTTATTTTGAATTAAGTTTTCTGAGTTTTGTTATTCCTTACATTTAACATAATTGTTTAGAAGAAATTAATCCTCTAAATTCTGCATATTTTTAGGAATAAAAATCTATGGAAAATATCTAGCAGGATCTCTAAACCACTAGAGGTTTAAATCTAAAGATATGACACTTCCATAGACTATGATAAATTAATTAACTTTAATCTTCTTCTGAATGATTGAATTACAGGCAGATATAATTAAATTAGGAAATGGATGTCTAATTAATTAAGGTAGAATGAATAAGCATGAAAGATAAACTCTACTAAAATAATTCTAAGAATAATAAAATTCTTTTAGATAAATAAATTGAATTTCTATTTCATATGAAGTAATTTTCAAACTTCTGTTATGAAGAAACTATAAAACTAGAATGAAAGGCAAAGGATAACTTAAGATCCAGATATTCTATTATACATTTTAATGATGATATGGAAGTATATATCTGTTTATATGTGTTGGAATTATATATAAACTTCGGGTGAAATAGAAATTTTTGTGTTAAGAAAAATTTATAAAATCTATTTTCTAAAAATGAGAAGAAATATTAAATATTAATAACATCATGACATAAATTCATTTTATGGTGATATATAGAAATAAATTGGTACATTTGGGTTGTGTAATAATAGTAAGAAATGATAATATTAATACTTCAAGTAGCAAGTTGATACGAAAGTATCTTACCTATTATGTGCAAAGGAATATTACATAAAAATCCTATATAAGTTTTCGAATTCTGTTAATATCTGTAGAATTATTTTATTAAACACAATCTGAAATTAATTATGATAGAAAGAATAATGAAACTTAGAGAAATTGCACAGGCACAATAAGATTTGTTATAGTCACTTTTAATACTAAGAATCGAGATAAAGATACAAATTATATAAATTAAAATCTCAAAAAATTAGGGGGTTCGAGAGTCCTGTGCTTCTAGAATACATATACATGTGTATATAAAGGCATACCTATAGTCTTTAAATCCTAAACAAATAAAATAACTGTATACAGTATGAAATGTCCGGATCTCTGTCAGATCCCAAAATTTAATTTACATAAATCAAATTGATTTAAATATCAAAGTGTAAGGCTATGAGACAGTAGAGAAAGACTCAGTTCAGTGGTTAATACTCTAGAACCAAGCCATATGAAACGAGATGCACCGACCTAGAATAGAAACGAATGATTCGTAAAACCCTCGGTAGTAATGAGCAAGAAGTATTGACGAAATAAAATTTTTACCTGTAGAGATAAAATACAGGAAATAAATTTTTTTAACCAAATAAATGATTTAACTTGGAAAATCTTTAAGTTATTTTATTATAAAATAAGTAAAAGTATAAGAGTTACCTGAGGTTAAGAATAGGTATCTCAAGAACAATAAGGGAAATCTGTGGAGAATTAATCTGCGTCAAAAGTATGAATAAATACATAACCATGTATATAAATAAGTTAACAGAGAAACAAATTTATACAGATATATAAAATCCTTACATTCATTTCCAAGTCTGGGAGAATTGACATACCAGACGAATGTTGAAATTGCCATAAAACCCCTAGAGTTGTATGTTCTGCATTGCAGAAATAAAACAAAGCTTATTCAAATGCAGTTACGGTCAAGTCTAAAAATAAAATGAAAATGAATTCAAATCGAGGTTTAATAAACCTAGTTTTTAAAAAAAAAAAATTACCTGTCACAAACTCAAAAGAATATCCGATCGAAGTTCGAATTTCATTCTAGGCTGAAAATCGATTTCATATTAGAATCAAGAGATATAAAAGGCAAACCCTATACGAAATGAAATGAGTAAGTATAACAATAATAACAAATAACCAAGTTATGTAAATTGATAAGCTCGACTGAGTGAATCCATAAGGGAAAATAAAATACGAAATGGGGGTTTTATAACTCCCATCAAATGTAAAAATAATAGAGATAGTACAAAAATGAACTTCGTAAATCTAACCTGGGGTTTCTCTGAACCAGAATGGCCATCATTGAAATCAAAAGATGCTCTGCACTTTTCCATTTAGGCCTTATGAAATACATAGGATGGTTACAAAGGCGACTGGAGGAAAAATTATTTAAAACAAAATCATATTCATTACAGAGCTATATTCAGAGATATCTCAGAGATAAACTAATATAATTCAGAATATATGTTGAATTAGGGGTAAATATTCGAAGTTAAATATACAAAGCAATATCTTACCAAATGTAAGAGTTGCATAGCTGAAGCTCTCGGTCTATAAAAAAATGCCAAAACTGCTTCGTCGTAGTTCAGGAATGAGCCAAGAAGAATTTTTCCAAAGGCAACACATTACAGTGTAGAAGGAGATGTAAATGAAATGGTGACAACTGGTAATTAACATTAAATATCAAGCGAATTCCAAAACCCTAATAAGATCCAACCCTACACTTGTCTCAATTTGCTTGAGGCGTATGGTTCAGGATGAAATAATCGATGTCAATAAATGAAAAGGACAATTGGGAGTAGTTCCATATGGTTCGAATTAATGCACAGATATGATTTCAACAGTAAGATCTAAAATATCAAAGTGACGGAATTCGAGAATTCTACCTGAGACGAAAATATTGTGGGCGAAAAGAAGGTAAATCAGAATGTAAGGACATTAAAGTCGAGAGTAAGTTCTATGGTATAAATGACTAAAATTACAACGCATGACTTGACATATAGCTCAATAAACAATTGTAATTATGTACACACAGATCCATACAACCATTCAATTCAAATTTAATGGTATGGTAAAGAAATTTAAGGGTACAAGCGAATTCATTAATAATAATATTAAAATGAAATTTGATTTAGTAAATACCATAATCGAACATTGATGCATGTGATGAATTATATATCTAAAGTGACTGTTGACTAGTGAAGTACAAGGTTAAAGTGATATGAATCATGCATGAATGAAATTAATGATAATACATGTATGTGTCTAGGTCTAATGGGACCATCTAATTTTATATCTACATTTAGATATAAGAAGAAATGATTTCTATAATTCCGAAAGTAAGATAAGAAGGGTATATTAAGGGTCACAATTGGAATAGGTCAAATATGAAAGGATCCATTATAGAGTATGATAAATCTCTTATGGAATAATAATAACAAGTTGAGAACCATTATCATTAATATGTATAATCATATTAAATTTTTCCTTTTGAACTATGAGATAAAATTCTAAAAGTAAAATGTGGATATGAAAAGGCTTAATTAATAGCCATAATATCAAAGTTATATCATCAACATAAAAAGGAAAAAAATAAAAATATTTTTTTTTTTGAGGTATGTTACAAACAGTCTATGTACCTTCTCTCGAGTCCCAGATCTCTTCTTCTCAACTTCTTCTCCTCGGCCAAGCTCAGAATCGTCTGCTATTTGCAATCCACCACAGCTGTATTTACAACCAATGGCATCTCTTCATAGTTCTCAATGCCTCATGGCTCGATCCAGAAGATCAATGCCTACCGCGATTTGAGTACGCCTCCATGCAGGTTCTCTGCCCAGCTTCGACCTATGTGTGTTTAAAAAGCGGCAATGGCTCACAAGGAACAATCAAGGGAAACAACACATGAGCTCACCACACAAGCTACTTTGATCGAGGATCCTTCCCTAAAAAAAAAACGTAGGGAGCCACCACGTAGCTATGACATACTCCTTCCTCAACAAAAATGCAGTAAGCATTTTCCACGTAGCTTCCAAGCACACACAGCCTTGATCGGCCTCCTTCTCCTCGATGCAGGTTCAGCTAGCAGCTTTAACAATAAAGCTACCGTCAATCAAGCGCAAGAGAAACCAGCTCACGCAGCATATAGCTTCGCAAACGTCCTTAAAAGGACACGGCCTACAAATCTCGGCCTCCAATTTTGCAAAACAATAGGTGATCTCACACGCATGGTAAGAGACGATATTCTCTGTCGCTCATGCATTCTAGGAGAAGTGAACAATAGCGTTCCTCACACAGGCTCTCGGCCTCCAGAGACTTAGCCTCAACCACCGCATAAATAGAACAACAGAGGCCTCTGATTCTGTGCTCTGATATCATGATAAAAAACTGAATATAAGCTAAATGGCTCTCCAGGTGAGAACCTGGAGAGTGTACAAACACTCATACACACACACACACACACTTTATTGAGGCAGATGAGCCTTAATTATATAGGCTTTCACACTAACGTGATGGTTTCAACCACTCCTGAGATATTAGGACTTGAGATCTAATCTTAACATTTCATGAGTCCAATTGTAGCCTTTTTCTTCCAGTAATATGTTAGTGATCCACAATTTAAGGCTAATTTTGAGGGCTAGAACCCAGTCACCTATATTTGTATCCATGAATTGATGATTGGGGACCCACTTGTACCTTTAGCTTTACAACTACATGTACCTGTACCTATTCTCTATTGTAACCTGTTCCTGATCACCATGTACCTGTTATCCTCCTGGCTTACCTATAAGATTTGATCCTATAGGGGTGTCACATAAGAACTCATAGCTACTAGATGATTCACTTGTATGTGCCTGCTAAGAGAATCTGCAACCCATTTCTCTTTACCCTTGATATACCTGATCCCAAATTCAAACTCGTTGATCATGGCCAACCATCTAGCTTGTCTGGAATTCAAATTCGGATGGTTAAACAAGTATCTAAACCAATTGTGATCACTCAGTTGTAGAAACCTCCTGCCAAGAAGATAGTGCCTCTACATCTTCAATACATGAATGATTGCTTCCAACTCAATATCATGTGTCATATATTTCTTCTCATTCTCATTCAGTGTTGGTGACTCATAACATAATACATGTCCTTCCTGCATAATAAATCCACCAAGCCCTCTCTTCCAAGCATCTGTAGACACTACAAATTCTGTCTGGATTTACAACCTTTAACACTGGACCATTTGTGAGCAACTGATTCAACTATTCCAAACTTGTTGAACATTCCTATGTCCATTTAAATTTCTTACCCTTCCTCTATAGTGACATAATAGGATATGCAGTTCGGGAGAATTTCCTGATGAACCTCCTACAATAGTTTACTAAACCCATAAATGATCTTACCTCATTGACATTTCTAGGAGCTTACCATTCCATGATAGTTGTTATTTTCTATGGATCTACTACTATGCTTTGCTTTGAGACCATATGCCCTATGCACTGTACCGATTTTGGGAAGAAATTTCATTTATTGAGCTTACTGTACAACTAATTCTCTCTCAACAATATCAAAATTGTTGTTAAAGTCTTGGCATGCTCTTCCTCATTATTAGAATATATCAAGATTTCATCAATGAATACAATAACAAACTTGTCAAGATACAGATGCAACACATTATTCATCAAGCACATAAAGGTAATTGTAGCATTATTCAAACCAAATGGAATGAAAAAAAACTCATAATTTCATGACGTACCGGATGATATCCAAGTTTCAAATCAGTATTAAAGAACACTTTTTCTCCCTTTAGGTAATCAAATAAGTCGTCAATCCTTGGCAATGGATACCTGTTCTTGATGGTCACTTTGTCCCACTGATCCATGTGGTTATTGGTGGCCACCTACCTATTCCATTTCGGTCCCCACCATTTTTTCTTTCCATTTTTCATTTTCCTTAATAATAGCACAATTTACTATTTTTAGCAGTTTTTCAAGTCCTGAAATTCCGGAGCCGTTTTGAGGCCCTAAATGACAGTTTTTGGGCATCGCTTCTTCAGTGAATATGATTCTATTTCAGAAATAATTCTCACTCATGCTTAGTAGTTGTAGTCCTTGGATACAAATTTCTAATGATGTATCATGTACGTCAAATAGAGATAGTATGCCAAAGTTACGACACCAGGAAATTGATGTACCAATTTTCCTTGACAAGTCCCATATTCTGGTGTTTCATCTCCTAGGGTTAGGTTTTTGGATGTTTATGGTTTTCCATTGTTTATCAATAATATATATGCCTTCGATCCTCATTATAAAAATATTTTAGAGGCCTGTAGCCACCACGTCTCTTTTCAGAGATAAGCTACCAGTGCCCTAACTAGTTTATTTCCATTCTATCTGTAAAAAGATTTTAGTTCTTTGATATTAATGAAATGAAGAGTTATTTCCGCTAAATTTTTATATTTATTATTGTATGTTAATTTTTTTTTGTTCTTTCATAAATCCAAATCATTGGTATCAAAGCGATATTCTCTTTCTCGATCCTTATTTGGATGTCCCCAACAAGGTCAGGGTATAAGGATTTAGGACTCTATCTAGTTGAACCTTTGCAATATCAGCCTCAAAAACATTGACGACCACCCATGGGGGATGAAAATAAATATGAGGGAGTATGATATCCTATCAAAATATTTGTCAAGGAGGCACTCTAAAAATAAAGGAATGCGATGATGGATAACTTTGCCAAGATCCTTCAATGACTTCCCACTCGCGACACATCTGCATCTAACAGCCACTCTGGAGGAACAACTCTTTTTAAGGTAAAAGTAAAATTTGGAAATCCCATATCTGAGGGCCAAATAAATGTAGACGCTATAGATAGATGGTTGAACCTGATATAAGGATATTTTTTAGTTCATGACTTTTCTGACCGGACGAAGATTATTTTTTCCCTCCTCAAAGCTACCCCACATGTCAAGTATTTCTAGGAAACCTACTGTGACAAAAAGTACGAGGTGGAACCCTCTCTATTCTGGGTCGTACACACTTGGAATTATTTCCAATATGCCATCAAGGAACAATATTATCTCGTAGCAAGCTATGATGACAAGTACATACAATGGACTACGTTGCGACAACAAAGGGATCAAGATGTACATGACCTAACGAATCTCTTCCATACCCTGTCCACAAAGTTGGGTATCATAGATTCAGGGAAACATATGGTACTAAAGTATCACAGTTTTCTGTACAGATACAATTAAGAGGAAGTGGAGTTCCTAGGCATCTCCTTTCTTTGTATGACATACTAGTATGCTGTCAAGATTGAGCATAAATTCAAACAAAAGAAGCGAGATTTTGCATTTGCGAATCAAAAGCAAGGGAAAGGTACCCCAAACCATAGAAAAAAAGGAAAAATCCAAGGCATGGGGACCCAAGATAACCTACCAAAGATGCTAGAAAATAAAAACACAACAATGCCAAAGAAGGACATAGGAAAGTGGTGTCAGTTCGATAAGAGATCCACTCACAACATAAGTGAGTGTCAGGCCAAGAAGTCACTGGTGGCCGGGATGAGGGCTTATGAATCATATGCATGCTCCGAATCTAAGTTAGAACCTGACAAGGGGAATGAAAAAGGGAAGGAAATTATTCATGCACAGCCCAACGCCATCGTTTCCACTGCAAATATTGAGAAGGAGGAACCGTAAGATCCATAGGAGGAGGACTGTCACTTCCACTCTCAAATGTGGGTAAAGGGTTCCCCGCTATAGTTTATTTTCAACAGTGGGAGCCAAAATAACCTCATTTCAATAGATTTTGTGAAGCGTTTGGGCTTGCCGACCACAACACACTCACAACCATATACCATTTGGTGGCTACACCAAGGACGGGATCTCCATGTCAGCCAGCAGTGCCACCTTCCCTACAACATCAAGCCCTTGAAGAATGAGGTATTATGTGACATTTATCCTCTTGATGTTTGTGATTTATTATTAGGCCAACCATACTTGTGGAAGTGAAATGTTGTGTATGAGTCCTGGCCTCACGGTGTTATTGTTACTTTGGGCAATAAGTTGTACTGAATACCACAGGTGCCACTGCCTGCATCTATCTCTTTGGTTATTGCAAAAAAATGCAGTAAGATCATTTCCAAAACTGGGAAATTTTTTTTCCTGATGATCCAACCATAGGGAAGGAAGAATATTGTGTCCATGACCTCCAGACAAGGATCTTCCGCACGACAACAAAAAATGGACAAGGTCATGGAGGAGTATAGGGACATATTCACCTCACCCACAAGGGTGTCTCTACACTGTCAGGTCAAGCACCCCATCGATCTGACCCCAGGTGTGATGCTTCCCAATGAACCAATCTATTGGCGCTATGTTCTAGAGGATGATGAAATCAAGAGGCAGATTGAGGAGCTGCTATAGAAATGTCACATCTAACCAATTTCATCACCCTGTGGAAGCCCAATTGTGTTAGTGTAGAAGAAGGATGGGACTTGTAGACTCTGTATTGACTATCGTGTCCTGAACAAGATCACTGTTTGGAATAGGTACCCAATCCCATAGATTGATGACCTTCTGGATCAACTCAAAAGGGAGAAATATTTCAGCAATATTGACTTGAATTTTGGGTATCACGAGGTACCAATCGAATCATCTGATGTGTAAAAGACTAGCTTCAAAGCCAAGGAGGGCCTTTTTGAATGGCCGGTAATGCCTTTTGGGTTGATGAATTCTCCTGCAACCTTCATGAGGCTGATGGATGACATCTTGTGGCCATTCACCATCTCATTTGTAGTAGTGTAGTTGGATGACATCCTGATATTTAGCCAAACTTGGGAAGAGCACCTCTTCCACATTTGACAGGTCCTCCAAACACTTCGGCAACACAAGTTGTGTGCCAATTTGGAGAAGTGGACTTTTGGCATGACATAGGTTCAGTATCTGGGATGCATTATTGATGAATGGGGGGTGCATGTGGATCCAACCAAGATCCAAGTAATTGGGGATTGGCCGGCCCCAACCACTCTGATAGAGTTTCGTAGCTTTCTGGGTCCTCCTAATTTCTCCCACAGGTTCGTGTTGGGAATATCTCATATAACTTGGCCCTTGAGTCAAGTTACCAAGGGAGGGGCGAAAGAAAAATTCTTTTGGTCAGAATCTCAACAGATTACATTCGTAGAAATGAAACATCACCTTTGCTCTTCCCAAGTGCTCACATTATCAGACTTCTAACAACCATTTGATATAGAGAAAAACTCCTTTCATTATGCTATTGGGGAATTTCTTACTCAGTAAGGGCATCCAGTGGCATATCACAGTGAGACATTGTCTGACACAGTCTGCAAGTATCCCACTTATGAAAAATAAATGTATTCCATTATGTAAACGTGGCGTTAATGGAAGAATTACATTTTGGGGAAGCATACGGTCATCGACATAGACCACTAACCCCTAAAGTTCATATAGACATAAGGGAAGTTGCAGAATGATTGACATCAGAAGTGGTCCACATATATACAACAATTTCATTTGAACATCCAATATAAGAAGGGTAGCACCAATAATGTTGCAGAATGCCTCATCTGACCACTAATCATGGCGCTAACCACCGTTATCAACTCTTGTGGGCACGAGACTTATGATTGGTTGCTTCTATACAAGAGCGATCCGGAATTTGGCCACAGATATAACACACTTGTTGGAACGGGGTCCCTAACTGAATTTTTTTCTAGTTTGGTAATATTTTGTAATATATAGTTTAAGTGCAGGGGGTTTGGGGCGGGTCAAACCCCCAAAAAAATTGTAATAGGTCGGAGGGTAGACCAAGGGTCCGCAAATCGCAGTTTTCAAACCATAGGATAGCAGAGGCTAGCATGATATAAATAATTGGATAGACTAAGTCTAGAGGTAGGAAACGTTTTTGAAAAATCTTGGATACGAACGTGTGGATATTTTTTGTTGATTTTTTGGGTAAGGGCTCCTGTGATGTGCGAACCCCACTAGCTGTGTGCTCAGGTTAGTAAATAGAGTCTGTAATATTGGATCTAGATATTAATGAATGAGAAGACTGTTGTTATAGGCTGAATAATTATGTGTTATGATTATTGGCTGCAATCTGTGTTATTTATAAAAGCTATACTTGGTTGTTGAATACCGATGATTTATTGATACACATGTGGATGCAATAGTATGAAAGCATAGATCTGGTTAGATGTAGTCACTTTGCTTCTATTAGGCTATTATTTTATAATTTATGAGATTTGCTGAAGATATTTTACAGATATACTGTCAATGGTTTTTGTGTTATGGATTCTCCAACGCAGATCTATTAGACCTGGAAGCACCCACTTCAATTAACTTTCTCTCTCTCATGGTGTGGATACCTAGTTTGAGCACCCTCCCATACTAATTTGGGTGAGAAATTGACCTGCGTAAGCAAGAAATTGCCAAAAGGGCTAGTAGTATGGGGTTTGTTGGCAAACCTTGAAACCGAACCTGGGTCAAGACCCCTAAAGCCAATAAATGGTTCCATTGTTGGGACCGGGAAAATTTTGATAGAGGGATTGGGTAATGCCATGGGGTCATTAGTAGCCATTAAAACCTAAGTTAGAAGACTGGTTCGAAAAAAATATTCAGGAATTTTCCCTGAAAGAGAATAGGAGAAAAAATTTGTGTACAGAGAATTGGAAAAATAACTATATGTTTACTGAAGTGCATGAAATATTCTTTTCATCCTTCGCACACAGGTTACAAGAGTGGCTGGCTCGGTTGGTAGAATTCGAGACTTGCTGGAAAGGTGATCTGGTCACACAGTGGACCCCTGAGTTGATCCAACAATTACAAATTACGGATAATAACATTACCAGAATTGTAGATCACTGGGTTGAAAAAATATTCGGAGGATTTGTTACAGAATTTCCAGTTGATAAATTTGTATCATATTCAGAGGTGGAGTGAAGGTTCTTCAAGGGATTTATAGGTAAGCTCCTAAAAACCCTTCCACTTTTGATTAAGATATTATTGAGTGAAAAGGGTGTCTTTTGTGGCCACACTAAGTGAATTACCCTTGACCATAGTGGGAGTATGACAGGAAGCAGTAAATACTACCAGGTTAATCAATAAGGACATAATAAGTATGCAGTCCCTTGATGGAATCAACTAATCTTAACCAAGGAGGGGTTGCATGAGGTGGAACCAGCCCCCCGGCAACACCTGCATCAAACCCACATAAGGTTAAGAACTCTCCTACAACCCTTGCGCCACCACTAGAGGACTACATGGCCACGCACATGAAATTACATACCTTTAGGGGCATAGGGGACAAGGACATGAAAATATTCTGGTTTGTAGCAGAGTCTGTATGGACCGTGTATAACATTAAAAATGATGTTATCAAATGAGTGCAGCTATCCATATCCTTCGAGGGAAGGGCCCTAGATTGGTTTATGGGATATATTGGTTAGCACACGAACGCATCAATACAAGATATTAAGAATTCCCTAAAGCAATAATTCCATAAGCCTAAGTCACACGATTAATGTGTAGTTGAACTAAAGTACTTTAAGTAGGGACCTACAAAGTCTGTCTAGGAAGCTGACCAACGGTTTAAAAAGGTTATCATCGATGCAATATTTTTCTATGAAGATAAGAAGCACAAATAATTATTTATCACTATGATATTACCACACTTGCATGGGCCCATGGGACAACAAAAGATTGGATCCCAAGAGGAAGCTCTAGATATTTCCATTAAATTAAAAGTTACACCAAGAGATGATACACAATTCGCAACCCTACAGATCCAGAACCAGCTAGAGGAAATGCACTTAGAAATTTAGAGCTTGCAAAAAGATTGCGGTAAAGAAACTAGTGTGGATATCTGGTGCATACGGTGTAGGGTGTCGGGTCACACTAAGGATCAATTCCTGTTGTTATCAGATTATATGTACATTGGGGGACCAAGCCCTCTACAACCTAGGGAAATGGTTGGCCATAGAAGTCCTATGCTATGGTGTACTGACTTTTAGGTAGTAAGAAGACATGATACAAATCATTACCCATGATTGGGTGCTTATGTTCCAGAATCGAAACAATAGTGGTGAAAATTCTGCTCATATGTGGGTCATGACGAGAAAAAATTCCAAACACTCAACGCGATGGTAGATAGGGGAAATTTATATAGGGTGCAGGTGGACCACTCATTGCCATTGTCTTCTTCTTTACGGGGAGGATCTTGTGCAAGAGGAAGGGGAAGAGGGAGAGGGGGGAGTGCTATTCGGGGATGTGGACAGTTGATCTATTACAACTATGGAAACGTGGGACATTTCGCACGAGATTGACCAAACGTGGCACACCAGTCCCGCAGATATTTCCAGTAGTTCGATCACGTTATTAAAGAATTCCCGATATTAATATAAAAAATGAAAGAGAAATATCAGACACCTACGCAGAATGTGCAAAGGGTTAAGGCACAAGACAATCGTGCAACGACATTGCCACCCGGGGAGATGAATAAAAAGCTGAAACTAAAGCACTAATCTAGAAGGTTGGGGACACAAATGTTTTAGACCTGAAAAAGGAGAAAGAAACCTTCATATAAGTCCAAAGGGAGGTGACCAAAGATGAATCACCCACTACAAAATGTGCGATAGATCCACAAACAAACGAAGTAGTTAAACCATTCCTCCAGTCATGTATAAAGTTCTTGCCCAGCTAGAGGGCCATAGAAAATCTCCAAGCACTAATAAATATCTTGTTAGAAAATATTTCTCTACAGCCCAAGGTTAAAACTTTGAAAAAGATATACAAAAAAAGGATGGGATGATAAATGCACATGACCATGCAGATTGGAGAGTACGAAATGGACCAATTTATCCTTGACTTGGGCTTAGATGCTAATATCTCACCCAAGCATACGTGGCAACGAATGAGAGAACCTAATCTTGAACGATCAACTATTCAACTATGGATGCCTAATCAATAGAATATTATCGCACTGGGAAGATTGATGAAGGTGGTGGTAGATATTGCAAGTGTTAAGGTTTACATTGATTTTGAGGTAATCTAGATAGTAGATGACACAGACCCTTATCTTGCGCTCTTGGGTCTAGATTGGGATATTGATGTGGGAGGTATCATTAATCTAAAATGTAGGAGCATGATCTTTGAAAATGAAGGCACAAGGGTTATAATCCCGTTGGATCCAGTAGAAGGCATGCGGTACACTGGATCAATATGGGAGGAAGAGGATGTTGATCGCATATATAAACTGACCACTTGGGACGACAACTAGATCAACCCCATGGATAAAGGCATGTTATGTTGGGAAAAATATAACAAGTGCTTATCTGATTCTAATGGGGAGATAGAAAACTGGTAGAATGGGCTGCATGATGTATCTGCACTAAGGTGTCTTACGTCATGAAAAGCTTTCGATGCATTTCTTCAGAGGTAAGAGAAATACCCTACTTTGAGGGCTCTGGTAATGTTTAAAATTTCCTTAAACCAATGGAAGCAAACGTCCCTAAAGAATGGAGATTTTGGGCCTTGGAATTGGCCATGTGCGCAACCCCTATGCGCTAGTGGGAAACTCATAAAGGGGATTTTTGGGACTAGGGGGAATTCCGAAGGATGATGACCTTATGATTTAATGTATGAGTCAAACCACCAACAAAATTATTCTTAGGACGAGGGGATTCTCGTAAGCATGTGGCTCTTTGGCTAGAGGTATGGAATGAGGACACATGGAATGAATGGGTCCACAGATTTATTGACACATGATTAGGGAAAATACCTCCCATCTAGTATTTAGATGTAGAACTACATCAACATATTGGGAATTGGAGTAAAATGGCTGAAGACTTTGTAACAAAGTTTGGACTGATGGGAGGCACCTAGAAACTTGATGAAGCCCTACAGGATATAGATGCTCTGGTCTTCAGTGAGTCTCATCCTAAGCAGGAACGTACTACGCCAGCCTGGGATGCGTAGATATAAGACATCATAAACTGTAGAAATCTGTCAATAGAAGCCTATGGTGAAGATCCTCAGAATATCAAGATAGCAGATTCAGAAGGAGAATGAGATGTTCCAGGTCAATTTATAGAAGCAATTGATGTCACCAAACCTTTGAAACTAAAAGAAATAAATATTGGCATGGAAGAGTAGCGCAGGATGGCCAATATTGGGAATTACTAGGATGATGACACGGTGGGAAAATTCACAAAACTACTAACTAAATATCAGGATCTATTCCCAAAAAAGTTCTCTGAACTCAAGGGGATCATAGGGGACATGGGATTCAAGGAGATTACGTTGAATCTAGATGCGCGGTCGATCAAACAATGGGCCTATCACCTGAACTGTAAATACAAATAAAAAGTTGAGGAAATCAAGCAAAATGGTGGACACACGTATCATTGAACCAATAGAATAAACAGACTGGGTAAGCCCCATGCTAGTTTAGGAAAAGAATAATAAAGGAGAGATAAGGATCTGTGTCAACCTACGCAAGTTAAATGACGTCTGTGTACATGATCCTTTCCCCACACCATTCTCCGAAGAAATCCTAGATAATGTGGGGGGTCAGGAAGCTTATTCATTTACTGATGGGTTTTCGAGGTACCATCAGATCGACGTCGCACTTGAAGATCACAACAAGACAACTTTGCAATGGATTGGGGCTCATTTCAGTAAATTTTCATGCCCTTTGTATTAAATAATTCCCCTGCCATATTTTCACGCGTTGTTTTAGCCCTATTCAAAGAATTCATGCACAAGTTCCTAGAAGTATAGTTTGATGACTCGATATTTTTTAGATTAGTAAAGAACCATGTATAAAATCTGCGCATGATGTTGGACGCCTGCAAGAAACACCAAATTTTGCTAAATATCAAGAAATGCATATTTTGTGTCCTGTTTGGGATTCTATTAGGACACGTAATATGTTAGCAATGATTGATGTTTGACCCAACGAAGATCGTGATTATTATCAACTAGCCAGTTCAAACTACTGAAAAAAGCTGTGATCCATCCTCGGCCACACAGGTTACTATAGAAAGTTCATTCAGGGGTATGCTTTGATCACTGCTCCAATGAAAAAATTGCTAAAAAAGGATGTGTCATTCTTCTAGGATGACGAATGCCAAAAAATCTTGAAATATTAAAAGAAATATGGTGATTGAACCTATTATAGTATTCCCCGACTATGAAAATATCTTCCATGTCCATGTAGATGCATCATGGATCACCTTGGGAGTTGTCTTGGTGCAACTTGGAGAAGGGGATATCGATCACTCGATGGCCTTCGCTAGCAGGAAGATTTCGAATGTAGAGCATTACTATTCTATTAGGGAGTTGGAAGGGTTGGTAATGGTATATGCCCTGCAAAAGTATAGGCATTATTTACTTGGGGGACACTTTAAGCTGTTCACAGATCATTCAGATTTGAAATACCTGGTTAATAAGCTTGTGTTGGGGGGAAAATATATCGGTGGCTGCTACTATTTCAGGAATATGATTTTAAAATCATTGTGAAACCAAGGAGGTTGAACGACGGATCTGATTATTTGTCCAGGATCAAAAATGGTGAAGAGCTGACTAACTTGGATGACGGATTTCCTGACACACAACTGTTTGCTATCAAGGTAATTTATAACCACTTTGCCAATATTATCCACTTATTGACCACATGTAAGGCCCCCGATGGCTATTGAGTGCCAGGAAAAAAGGAATTGGTCGCTCGCATAGTCGACTTCACTATCATTGTGGGACAAGTCTACAAGCTCAGAGAAGATGAGGTATTATGAAGGTACGTCCCTCAACACGACAGACCGGCTATCCTAACTAAATCCCACAAAGGAATTGTGGGGGGGGATTATGCAGGTAAAGCTACTACACAGAATATATTAAGGGCAGGGCTATGGGGGCCCACACTAAATGTTGATGCTCATACGTACTGTCGGGCCTGTGACCCATGTCAATGGACCGGGAATCCCTCATGACAGGATTAGATGCCCCTACAACCACAGATGGCCCTCCAAGCATTCGAAAAATTGGCCATAAATTGTGTTGGCACCATTATCCCCCGGGAAAGAAGAACGGTGCTCAGTATATTATTACTGCCACAAATTATGTTACTTGGTGGGCAGAATCCAAAGTTGTCAAGGTTGTACTACAGATACGGTAACTCACTTCATTTTTTAAAATATCCTGACCAATTTTGGGTGTCCGAAAGTCCTAATGAGTGATAGAGGTATGCATTTCGTTAATGAAACTATTAAGCCTCTAACTGAGGAGTTCTAGATTCACCATGCAAATATTTCCCCATATCATCCATAGGAAAATGGGACCATAGAAGCATTTAATAAAATTTTTGAACATGCGCTCACCAAGGTCTATAATGCAAAATGGAGTGACTCGAACATGCACATGTACTCTGTACTCTGGGCCTATAGGACTACATGTAAGAAGCTCATGGGAAAGACACCCTTTAGAATGGTCTACGGAAAGGAGGCTATCATGCCTATAAAATACATCATTCCCAGCCTACGCATCTTGAGCTTCACAAATATGACAGATCCACACATCATGGAGGAACACTTGGCACAACTGGTGGTCCTAGAAGAAGACTGGCTCACTATTCAATTCCACTAGCACGTTTAGAAGACGTGGGAAAAAGCTTGGCATGATCTCCATATTCAATAGAAGGTATTTATGGATGAAGAATTGGTACTAATTTACGATAGACAGTTTGTGCGACACCCAGGGAAGTTCCAACAGCACTAGCTACGCCTGTATGTGGTAAAGGAAATTACCAATGGTGGTGCGATTAGATTGCCTACGTTGCGCAACGATTCTCTATCCAGATATGTTAATGGGAGTTGTTTTAAGCCGTATAGGGACTCCTCAGTGCCTATCAAATGACTATATGGCCGAAGTAGCTGTATATTAGATGCTTCAGGCACATGGTCACGAACATGCACACAGGAGTGATGGATGCATAGGAATTCTATGCAGGACTGGAGGTGCAGGTGGGTGCAATACAGGCATTGGTGTTTTGCGTGGTGGTAAAAAATAGTCGTTGAAACAGAGCAGGAGTTTGGAAAATAACACTTCCCATTCAATGAAGCGGGTAATTGGAAATTAATGTGGTGATTTACGAGGATTTTTTACCATTCCCGTAATGAGGAAACACAACTAAGGCTAACAAGTCGTTTTCCCCTCTCAAAGGGTGTAAGATGAAGACTGTCAATTCTACAGGATTGAATTACTGTAAAAAATTCTCATGCCTTGACCACTTTGATAAATATTGTCTCATCTATCTACTTTCCATCTGCATGAGTGAGAGAGCTACACCGTCTGACAATAGCAATGTCGAGTTGATATTTTAAGTAAGGATGACCGCTACAAACCCTAATGAGCCTCTGCCTGCCACAAATTCTGGGGAAATAGGATCTAATAAGGTCTTTGAAGTAAGCCCTGAAACAGAGGAGATTGTCTCTATCGTGGAAAAACAGAAGGGAAAAGAGAAGGTAAAACAAGAGAAGTGGGCTGGCGGGAAGCCTTGTACATCCCCTCGGATTATGCATTCCCCTTAGAAAGCATCTAAGGGATGATAACTTGCTACATCTCAACACCCAATGGCTCTCACAGCAGAAGGCCCACAGGCGACTCCACTGAATTGGTTACCACCATATGTTCGGCCACGCAGGATAGAAACACATACCCCTAATGTTGATATCGTCCATGCCTACCTTTAGATCCATATGCTAGCAAAAGAAGTGCCTCAGCTGGGAGGAATGTTCAGCCACCTCCCCAATATAAAATTTGATGACCATGACCTTGTTAACTTGAATGCCTTCCCTTCATTAGCCCCAGAGCTATACCTAGAATGGGTACTCAAAGACGATGTACTAAAGGTGGAGCCAATGTCATGGCTCAAAGGATTAGCTGGATCGGGCACCTTGAGCCTGTTTCGCCTCTGCCACTTTGATTGATACACCATCACCATCCTAGTTGTTTTCCAGTTGCTGGTGCTTGTTCGTGATGGGTGCTTATGGCTCCAAGTACACATACCAATTGATGTTTCTCTAATTCACCGAATCACCAGCCATCCTATGCACACACTCGATCCTAAGGATGGTACTGGCAAGAATTTTGACCACCAAATTGTTGAAGATGTCTGGGAAAGGTACCATGTCACATGCCACAAACGGGGCTTTCAGATTAATACAATTAGCGATCCAAGGACACACATGGGTAGCTTAATTCTTGCCTACAATTTGATGCAAAAATGCCAGGCGATGCCTACCCCCTCCCATGTAATTCAACTCGCTGGAAGATGTGAAAAAGGAGTCTATTTTAATTTGTCAGGGTACCTTGTTAACGAATTTCTCGACAATGTCTGCGAGGCTTAGGATCAGGGAAAATATTTCTACTACTGTTAGCTGATAGTGCTAATCATCTTAGTAACATGGGAGACCCATAAAGAAGTGGTCTTCCCCCCTCTCGAGCTCGACATGTGTGAGGGGGCGTGGTTTGCCAACCTATGGGAATCAAAGGACCTAAAGTAGGTTGAGGATAATAAATCATTTTGGGTACTCTACGATTGGGCCATAACTGCAACCATTCATTCCCAACCACACTTGTCCTGAATGGTCTACAACAAATATAAGCATATCGCAAGATTTCAAGTGACCATGCACAATGTGCAAATTCGAGCCCATAAAGATCCCACCTGGCATAACCTTACATATATGACCACCGAAGCCTAGATTGAATAGATAATTTCCACCTAGCCACCTGTGTGGAAGGTCGTAGCCTAACTAACTAGCCCAAATGCAGCAGACACATCTGGCCACAACGTAGCGTCAAAAGATATACCTCCACTAGTCCCAATAACGTATTCGGCAATTCCTGCCTCCACGCAGCAGGCGACCTCCAAAAGAACTACTGTGCAGGAAAAACCAGAATCCCTACTGGATCAGAGCCTTAATGGTCTTGATTACAAAGATACATCATTCCTGAATAGTCTCAAGCATACCCACGACCTCCCTAAGGGGTCTAGGAAGAAGCAAAAGTTTAGTAAGCTTGACACTGACACTGAGGTTACCTTGATAGAGGATGACCTTGAGCAGATTACCAACGCCATCACCATTGTGTTTTCATATCGCTAGATGGCTTGGAAATAACAACACAAGGCCACAATATAATTCTTGCAATCAGAGATACAGGCACTCCAGCTTAAAGCAGACACCCTTCAAGCGAGCATGGATCAAGCGAGGCAGAGTCAAGTGAGTGTGGATCAAGCGAGGCAGATTAGCGTGGGACATCCAGCTCTAGTTAGAGCCCTAAAAATAGTCACGGATAGCCAGATCTACCCTCTCCTTGACACTTTTTTCACAATAGAACCTGTCGAATTATGCACCAAAGTCTTAGAATGCTCGTTATTTGACCTTGATGTTGCTTGCTTAGCTAGTGCACATTTGCATGAGTTATTTACTGCCATCACTAGCGAGATCTAGCTTAGAGAACTCCACATGCAACAACAGCTCAACGAAGCCAAACAGACTATTGTGGTTCAAGATTCTGAAGCCGCCGAAGACTAGGCAGCACACATCACAACCATAGTGTAGCAAGCTGCATTAGATCACCTAACAAATAGGCTCTGTGAAGACATGCTGGAGGTGATTCCTTCCTCCGTTGTGCCGCAGGCCAAGGTAGAGGGCTTGGTGATTGCCTTGAAGGTGTCTCGGATTGAGGTACAAGTTGTTAAGGTTGATTTTGAACTTAAGATCGCACCATTGCAGGCCAAGCTACAACATGAGCCCCCCAGAAGTGTGCGCTCATCGAAAAAATCTTGTTACAGAAGAAACGACCACTATTACGATGCAGATCAGTCAGGGCATCACTCTATTTGAGACTACTATGGAATTATGGTCCCAGGTACAACATGGCCCTCTACTCTAACAAATCGATCAAGAGTTGTATCAGAAGGAACAAAATTTTCAATAGATGGAAGCCATGATTAACACCTTTTTTCTAGACCAACAACTAGCTCGTCTTCGACCTAGCCATGTG
Source organism: Pinus albicaulis (assembly GCA_034641835.2). Classification (NCBI taxonomy): domain Eukaryota; kingdom Viridiplantae; phylum Streptophyta; class Pinopsida; order Pinales; family Pinaceae; genus Pinus; species Pinus albicaulis. Next base: position 409,303,327 of record CM076578.1, on the reverse strand, counting down.
CTTCGCATTGAAATTGTGTGGCCACAAGCTCCCAAAGCCAACAATGCTCTTGGAGGGTAGACAAGTTCCAAAATTTCACCTCCAGGATGCACTGCTATGTGACCTGGGACACCTTTGTGTTCCTTCAAGCGAGCGTGCCAAGATGATTTTGGAAGAACACTATAGCTGAGTCACTGGGAATTTTGACGTCGAGAAAGTAGTGGAATTACTACATAAGTATTTCTATTGCCTGAACCTTCGAGAGGATGTTGGGAAGTACATCAAATCCTTCCCTACTTGCTCCATTTCCAAACTGACCATCAAGAAGAAAGGCCTCTATACTCCGCTACCTACCCCTAGTCGACCTAGGAAATCCATCTCCATGGATTACATGTTGGGCCTTCCTTCTATTAAGCATGAAAATATCTATGTCTTTTTGGTCGTCGACAAATTCTCGAAGATGGCCATTATGTCAGCCTATAAGAAGAATATCACAGAAGAAGCCACATCTAAACTCTTCTTTGAATGATTGTGAGTGCACTTTGGGATCCCATAGTCTATCATCCTATATCGGGACAACAGGTTCCTCAGCACATTTGGTCCAACCTCTGGTCAATGCTAGACACCAAGTTCACCAAGTCCAGAACTTTCCATCCTCAAACTGATGGCCAGATAGAGCTCATGAAAAAGATGATTGTACACATTCTGCACATGTACAATTCAAAGCATCCACACACATGGGATGAGATCCTTTCCTATGTATAATAAATTTATAATTGGGCTCTCCACAGCTCAACCGACCAAAGCCCCTTTTAGGTGGGCCTGCGGTTCTAGCCATTATGTACCATTAACATAGTCATGCCATTTGTGGCTACTCAGGGCGATTTGGCTCATGTCCAGTCTAAATCTGACCAAGAGAAAAAATTCATTGAACACATTCATCACATCTGCTAGTAGGTTCATGACATACTGGACAAAGCCAATGCTAAGTACAAGCAATGAATTTATCAACATCAAGTACCACACCACTTCGTGGTGGGTGACAAAGTGTGGCAAACTTTGCAGAAGGAGCACCTCACTGGACCCCACTACAAGCTTTGCCCACTCTGATATGGGCCATACACCATCACCAAGGCTATAGGAAACAATGCCTTCGAGCTCAGTATTTCACCATTCCTTGGTCTGCACCCAGTATTTCATGTGGACCGCCTTCAACCCTATTTCCCACCTCTACTAAACACGTCTGACATTGTAGAAGAACTCACACCAACAAAGTTAAACCCAGACTGCATGGAACATGCCACCGCAGATTGTATCATGGACATGCAAATGAAAAACACTTTCTAGTAGAAGATCCAATTATATTAGGTGGTCAAAGCTGGCCAACTCCTACACCAAGGCAAGTGGTTCACCAGGGACCAAGTTCAACAAAAGTTTCCTCATCTCATGGAGGAACTCAACGTAATGGGGACCATTGCTTCCTAAGGGTGGAGGAATAACCTAGGTGGATATTAGTGGCCACCCGCCTATTCCACTTGGGGCCCCACCATATTTTCTTTCATTTTTTTAGCTTCTTTAATAATATCACAATTTACTATTTTTAGTAGTTTTCAGGTCCTGAACTTCCAAAGTTGTTTTGAGGCCCTAAACGATGTTTTTTGCGCATCGTTTCTATGCAAAATATGATTCTATTATGGAATTGATATTCGTGGTCATTATTTTTATTCCTCAGATAGATATTTCTAACGATGTATCATGTCCATCAAATGGAGATAGTATGCCAAATTTATGACTTTGAGAAATTAATGTACCAATTTACCCTGACGGGTCCCATATTCTGGTGTTTCATCTTCTAGGGTTAGGTTTTTGGATGTTTATGGTTTTCCATTATTTTTGAGTAATATATCTACCCTCGAGCCTCATTGTAACATAGAGTTCAGAGGCCTGTAGCTACCACATCTCTTCTCAGAGATAAGCTACCAGTGCCCTAGCTATTTTATTTCCATTATGTCTGTAAACAAATTTTAGTTCCTTGATATTAATGAAATGAAGTGTTATTTTCATTTAATTCTTATATTTATGGTTATATGTGTATTCTGTTGCGTTCCTACATAAATCTGAATCACCCACTTCCAGTAATCAATGCACAAACCAAGAGTATTATCCTTATTCTTTGCAAACTGATGCAGGGCCATTATTTAAAAATTATAAGACCCATGAGTCTTAATTATCATTTACTAAAGGGAGTGGGTTCCCTTAATCATTTTATTTATTTTCCTAAGTTTAGTTGAGTTTGAGGAAATTTAAATTGTAAATTGATTTATGGAGAATATCTCGTGAGTTGTAAAATCTTAGGGATGAGTAAGGAATCCTAGGAATAGTGAGGATTTGAGGGGTTTAGAAATCTAATCTAGGATTCTATTGAATAAAGAGTGGAGTTGAAAAGATATGTTAGGAGGCAGTGAGAGATTTTTGGATCTGAATTAAAATGATCCATGAATATTTTTGGTTTTATAAAATGATATTTTGAAGCATTATAGGGGATAGAGAGGAATGAGAGTGAAATAGAAGATAGAAGGAATTTAATTTTAAAGCCTATGGGCTTTGACAGAAGGAGGAGGAATGCTATATAAAGGCATATCAAGCCAAAATCCCAACTGGAAAAAGGGTTTTATTGTATTTGTATAATTCATGATTAATGAAGATTTGATTGCAGTGTGTTTTGTTCTATTCTACTATGCCTTGAGAAATCTGTGTATGGTTATCTGTAGTAAAATTCCCAATTTAATGATCTTGAATGAATGAATGGCTGAGGTGATTAGAATTACAAAATCTATAGATATTTAGATTTCTGTGCAGGTTCTATTTATCCTTAAGCTTCTATGTTTAAGGGGTTTATAAGATGATCACAATTCATCTGCGATAATAAGGTTTTGGAACATGACAGTAGTTGCGAAGAAATTGCAATTGGAGTTATTTCTGAAGATTGTTGGGGAGTTTTGTAATTTGGTGGAACTAGATTCAGGTTCAAGAACGAGTTTATAGATCTCAGGACCGAGATCAAGAATAGGCTTGGAGATAATCAAGTATGATGGAATAGAAATCGTGAGTTAATGTGGAATAGAGAGTTGAGTTATGCGGTACCATGAGCTAAGGTTTAGCACAGCGAGTGAGTAAAGGTGGAACCATGAAGTGGTTTTGAAAACCACCAAAGGCCTTATCGCATCGCTTTTGGAGGATGAGTGGTGATCATTGGATCCAACGCGATATAGTGGAGGAAGCGACATGTGGCATCACAAAACAAATTTTATTGCACAGTAATCATCCGCGCATGTTGCTGAGAATTGGAATGCAAACATCGTCGGATTGGGAAATGTAATGTGATAACCGTCTGATTAATGAAGTGAAGTTGTGCAGAGGTTTATAAAGTGTGGGCCATATGTGATTTGACTTGCAAGAGTGCCTCGATAGATGTGAAATGCTTTAAATTAGTGGAATGGTAAGTATTTTAAGGCTTATGTTGAGGTTAATTAAATTCCACAAGGATATGCGAATTATGTGGGCCAAGGTTAATACATGTTGGGGTTTGATATATTTATCCAAAGTTGGTTTCATATAGTTGGAAGATTAAATGAATGGGTTTCTAAATTATTGTTTAAACCCATAGGGTATAAAAAGGAAACAACCTCCACCGATAAAGTTTTATTGTTTGAGTTTTAAAACCAGAACTAAGGAATATAAAAAAGCTTCCGCTTGTGAATAAAGGAGAAAAACTTCGATAAAGGGGTTTATTTAAACAAAATTCAAATTCGGGAATATAAAATGTGAAAGTGGGTATTTTATTATGGTTGATAACCATAGGCTATGAAATGGAAATAATTTCCGAGAATGAAGTTTTACCCTATCTGAGGTATATTTCAGATGTTTAAATTGGAAACACATTTTTATGTGTAGATGTGGGTGTGGTAGCCTTAGGCTGCATCACAAATAATACATGTTCACCCCACTGTGACACAATTTGTCTAATGTATCCCTTATAAAGCATTTCCTTCAACTGTAACTTAAGCTCTACTAACTATGGAGTGCTCATCTCGTACAGTACCTTTGATGGTGGTGTTTCCCCTTGTACCAAATCAATGGAGAAGTCCACTTCTCTATGAGGTGGCAACTCTAAGATCCCTGCTACAAACACATTGTGAAACTATTGTATGATCAAGTACCTATGCAATATATCTGCATCCTCATCCTCCTTACCTTTATCACTAGAAATGTGTATTGCAAATAACATGCATCCTTTTCTGCGACTATTGTTTGCGTGCATAGATGTTACCATCCTAACTGATGTTGCTTTCTTCTTACCCTATAAGATTTTATGTTCTCCATTGTCATCCATGCACTCAATGGATTTTTCATAACAATCCACCTTATTACTATGAATATATAACCAATCCATACCCAAAAGCATACTATATCAGAATGACCCCAATGGTAATACTTTCAAATATCTTGAAGTAGGAATACAAATCAACTCAAATGAAAAATGTCTTACCCAATGATGAAATCTTTTCTTGGTACATAAATCCAACTTCACTAACCAAGATTTTTCATGCATTTCTTTATTCAAAATACACTTATCCACCATGCCACAGTTAACATAAATATAATTAGATCCATATTCCATCAAAAGATAAACAACTTGATCATAAAACTTACCATCCATCTTAATGATACATACTTGATTATCTTCCTCCATGTTATCTAGCGCTGCATAGATACAAGGAATACTCTGCCCAACGTCCCAAATGGTTTGTGCCTCTTGTTAGCTATAGAACTCAGGCCTACAACCTTGATTATGCAGATAATCCATTTTAAGATTCTCCTTACCACATGTCCAACACTCCAACTGTCCTATACCATCAACTCTATTTTGTTGTTATGACTCATGTCCCTGTCTCACTACATTGAGCTTCTCATATGATGCAACATTCTCTTCCTCTTATGTATTCTGAGGGTATTATTCTTTTCGGCTGCCATTTACCTTTAACATTATATTTCCCTTTACATCCTTGTTGAGATTAATTCTTACTCTTTGAATACTCATAACAATTGTTCAGTTTCCTAATAAATTCCTCATGTTACCAAGGCTCATCATACTCATTCTGATCTATAAATACTAATGGAAATCCACTAATTTTTATTTTCAAATTTAGCCTTTTAATATATAATATATGGTACATACCTCAAAGTCTCGAAGAACATGGCCATATAGTCATCATATGTTATCGATCCCACTTGAAGCACATATAATTCGTTGGATTTGTTATCGTAGTACCTTTCTCAAAGATTAATTCATTCTGAAGAGTATTTTGAATTCATTCCAGCTCAACTCCTCTGTCTTGATGTTCAAATAACTTTTTCATGTCAGGTAAACAAGCTTCTGCATCCTTAGGCTTATTCAAATATCCAACATAGGTCGGTGTATTTTCTTTCTTAAACTCATTTCGAAAATATTATCTATCACTCCTATGTAAGGGTGATAATGATGATGATCATAGTGCCTGACGGAACCAGAACTATAATAGTACCTGTGTCCATCACCTCTCCTGTCCAAACTATCCAAGAATCTACCATATCTAAACATGTCATCTATATCTGACATGTGAACACCATGAGACCTATAGCCATATTCCCCATTAATCCAAACCTCCTATTGATAGTTGATCCAAAGTGGTCCCTGTCTCTAGAATTTTGAGAAAACTCTGAAGAATTACTGCATTGACTTCTGCTTGTTTCTCATGTTCCTGCATGATTTTGTTAGTATTTCCTTTGAAACTCCTTAATTCTTTCTTCAAGCTACTCAATCTGTTTTCTAAGTCATAAAACTTCCCAACACCATACTTCTCATATAATTCATAGGGAGAATATCTACAGTCTACCATCTTGTTGGCCCTTGATCTCATCTTGCAAGCCATACTATGTCAGCTAAACCAAAACATAAACAAACCAACGTACCTCAGTATAATTTGGGGAGGATATCTTGTCTGCAATACCGACCATATTAAAACAAGATATATATATATATATATATATATATATATATATATATATATATATATATATATATATATATATATATATATAATCATGTCAACATATAATCATCATTTCAACCATTATCCTGTTAACATGCATGATGTCACAACCATAACATTAGATAGACACAATGCATGCATTACAACATATGTATGACACACATGAATATACATTACATACAACTATTGACATGCATAACTAGTGATTAATCGACATACATTCACAATAATTACATTCAAGATGACACCATCAAATTTCACATGGCGAAATGACTAAAACCATAACCAACACCATCCATACACAACCAATACATAGTTCGCAAGCATAATAACATATATGAAATCGACATGAATAAATGAAAACCATACCGCCAACCTAGTCTAAGGCGTGAACCATGCTTTGATACCACTTTGTAACACCCTCCACCTGCATCTACCCAAGTAGCTAGCCAACTGACGTAAACATGTGACGATAGGCCACTATGATTTTATTCAACTACCCATGTACAATTAAGGAAGTGGAACTGACACAACACAACCAATCTAACCTTATAGATATCGTACAGAAGCTACATGAGCTAACCCAACCTTCTATATTACCAACCCTTGAGGGAAATCGAAATTTCAAGGAATTAAACCCCGAGTCGCCCCCTTGCCGAAGTCTCCATGTGACTGCGAACTCAAGTCGCTCCTATGAGCTTGCCGATGTGAGACTGTAGTATTTTTCTCCTAGTTCTATGCTAGTGATTGTGAGATTTAAGTCTAATTTCGAGGACTAAAGCCCAGTCTCTACCCAGAATTCTAGGAAAACTCCAAAAATTAAAATTAACATATAAAAAATGATGCAAATGAAAACAATTGAACAGAGACTTGACTGGACCCCTACTAACCATGACATGCATTTCATCATACATATCACAATTGTTCATTCTATAGGTCATAATAAGATATTTGAGCATAAGGGTCTCATACTTATTTGAAAATCGTTAATAAGCATTCATGTCTTATCACATTAGATCCATTTTCGTCTATTAGGTCATATGTTCATTGTTCATAAATCAAAACATCATGAGATTCGTACATCATTACTGTCACAAAACGTACTCATAACCATCATATAAAAAACAAAAATAATTAAGGATGCAACAAACATAAATGACACATATAAACTAGTACATTTACACATAAAATGCCAAGGAAATAAACATTTATTAATAAATGAAAACTCAAGTAGGTTTCGGACTTCCATTTTCCACCCCAACATAAATTGGTTGAGCCAATTCTCTTTACCAAATCACCATCGTGCAATATTCTCATCATGAATGTGGGACTCAAAACCAAACAAATCAACTAGCGATTCCCCAGGATAATTCATCTCACCCTCATCAATAGAACCAAGCTTTACCGCAATCGTCATGAGATCAGTAAGCCATAAACAAAGATGGATGCCACATGATTTTCCCACCGACACCATGATGAATTTTCCTATCTCCTAGTCTATAGGCTTTATCTGAATCCATAGTCCAATCTAGGGATCATTAGGCCATAGTCGAGACACCACCCTATAGGCTTTACTGTACATCCCACCATTCACCTGCCAAGTATTCATAGATATGATCACGAGAAACCACCTCTAGGATTTACTTTATATCCCTCCATTCACCAGTTGAGGATTCCTAGGCCTGCCGAGAGACAAAATACTTGGCTTTACCGCAACCCATAGTTCAGTTCAGGGGTTACTAGGAGTGTGGCATTACCGAAATCAACAGTCTAGTTTAGGGATTACTAGGCCATGTGTTTTTTCAATCAAATATCCACCTCACCCAATTTTGAATCCATCTAGAAACCCAACTTGACTGAAACATGAGAACCCCATCACACCATAACTATATAAAAATGACGATGCAAGGCTGAATAACATTGTCATACCTAGACAAACCCATGAAAATGACAACAATAAAACTAAGAACACACATGCATAACCATGCATGCCAAATCTAGAAATGAAATCACACATGCAAATTGACACCTGCAAGAGAACCCGATGTATTTTCTTGATCCTACTCTTTTCCATTGCCTTTCCAATTCCCTTAGCCATAATAAAAAAAATGAACACCCACACTAGGATGATTTGCCCAACATTTAACTTGGAATAAGTGAGTTATAATTGTGGTTATTATTTTTTCTTTATTACCTTTTATTACATATAAATTTCACAAGGGATTTTACATGATGTATTTTGCATTTGAATAACATTTTAGACAACCATTTTTTTCAATTTCACTCGGATTCCAAGAAGAACTCAAATTTGGGATTATAATCAAGAAATTTGGAGATAAAAAAAAGTCATGACCATAGGTAGAAGCATGATGGTGAGGATTAGGGAAAATTTTAGCGATTAATATTTACAGGTGGACTAATTTCCGACCTTATTCCAAAATAAGGATTCCTCAATGTTCATTTGTTCTAAAAATGATTTGCCCAAATTTATAGGATAAACTTTTATCACCTTAAAAATCTCCATAATTTTATAAATACTATATAAAATTATTATAAAATTAAGTAATTTGACAATAAATCTTATATGGGGAGTATGTTATTTTGATTGGAGAGAAAAAAATATTGAGTGGAAAAACCATAATCATAAATTTTTAATGCAATATCCACATCATTAAGACTTCAAGGAAAAACCAAGTGGCATTGTTAGAAAGTTTAAATATTGCATATTTGTTTTTAGAACAATACCAACATGTAACGTATCAATGGCCTTGTGAAAGAAAAAGGCTCATGTTATATCTTGGTCCATTTTATAAAATAATTGATATAGAGAAAAATATTATTTAGTTAATTAGTAAATATTCCACTGCACATTCAACAATTCCAAAGATTGAGTCTCATATTAAAGAATATTTTATAAGATAACTTGTTATACCTCTTTATCAGAGATTTAAAAGAATGAATCCAACTATATTTTCATATCCTTTAACCCAAATATGTACAACATGCTTTCATTCTCGAAAAACTTGAGAGTAAAAACATAGCCACTAGAAAATCAATTGTTAATAAATATAACTAAGATTATTGTCCCTCTCCTAAACCAACAAGGTTGAATCATCAACAATTGGTTGAAATAAGATCAAACGGAGTGTGTTTCAACTATGACAATATGTACAAAATGCATTGAGAAGAAATTATTCTACATAAACTTTGGAGAGGAAAATTATTGAGAATTAAAACCATCACAAGATCTAGAGCGAGTAAAGATTGTTCCAATATCTTGTCATGCATTGGTTGGCATCAATTCTCCACAAACCCTCAAGATAAAAGAATATGTTAAAGATAAAAAGGAAAAAGTAGGAAGTACCCATAACTTCATTAATTACAAATCAGAAAAACTTCTCAATTGTTTCTTATATCTAGCACCATAGTTTCAAGCAATGATTGTAGATTGAGGGGCCTTAAATTATTTAGGGAAGTATGATAGTATGAAGCTAAATATGGCAGAGAAATTGATGGATTGTCCATGATTGCAATACAAATAGATGGTGTTTGTGTTGTATTTGTTAAACTATATAATTACTTCCTCATGCAGAAGTTAGACAAATAGTTAAGTGGAGTTAGTTGAGTTGAGTTACAGTTAGATTTGGTGAGCGAGTTAGATAGTGAGCTAAGCGAGTTGATTAAGTCCAGTTATGTGTGAGAGTGTTTGCATGTTAATTAGATTAAATACCCTTCACGGGTTCATTGTTTTCAAGAGAGTAAGAGAGTTTTATGATTCATAGTTTTGTGATTAATAGAAGAGCAGCAGCTCATTGTTTGTGTGTGAAATATTCGTGTTATTTTTCTAATTGAATCCTCTGCCTTTCCAACAGATTGGTATCGGAGCTGAGGAAGGATCAAAGATCCGTGGGCGTGCAAAGCCAGTGAGGAGGCCAAAAGCAAATGGCCGAAATTTTTTTTTACACAAATTTTTTTTTTTTACCCGCAGTCCGCACGTTTTTGAGTGCAGGACCTACGGAGATCAGCAAGGAAGGACCACATCCTCTCCCAAAAAGGAACTGCGGACATTCAAAAAACTTGTGAAATCCTGGAATTTCCGGTTTAGACCGCAGCCTTGCCTTCAGCGGGGGTGTGAAACCAGAATGCCATTTCTCTTTATCGGGGTTGCGGAACCCGGTTTAGTCAAAAAAAGGGCGGCGGTAGTGCACACGCTGACACAATAGGCCCGTGAATCTTTTTAAGGTACATCGATCAATATTTTTTGATAAGCCACATGGGTGCTCTCCCAAAAACAAAGCGGTATTTCCATTTTTAAAATAGAGCACGTGAGTTTTTCAAAAGGGGTTTTTTGAACTTTATATGAGTCTCTCATAAAGCACGTGAGGAGTATTTTTTCAAAAAGGGAAAACTTCAAAGTTTATTTCAAAACATTTTTTTAAAAAAAAGGGGTTTTTCAAAACAGGATTTTTATAATAAGAGGATTATAAAACAAAAGGGATTTAAGAAAGGTGGAGTTTTTAATAATAAGTCTCTTTTAAGAAAGGTTTTTTTATATATAAAGATTCTTTTATAAAGAAATTGTTATATAAATAATAAAAAATAACAAAACCTAGGGTTTTATTATAAGGTTGTTTTTTTTAAAGCTTTGCAAAGCATATCAAAATTTTTTTAGGGTTTCAGCAGTGAAATTTTATTTGAAGAAATATGGCTACAAGCAGCTTTCAGCCACAAATTCCTTATTTCAATGGGAAAGATTACGATATGTGGGCTATTAAAATGGAGACTATGCTAAAAGCGCATGATGTCTGGGATCATGTCAAGTATGGGTTTCCAGAACCTAAAGATGATGCAGAAGAACAAGCCCTCAGTAATTTAGAGAGGGAACAGTGGAAGAAAGATAAGCGAAATAATGCACAAGCATTGCTTCTAATCCAACAAGGAGTTGATCGCACCGTGTTCCAGAAGATCATGATAACATCGTTAGAAAAGGAGGCATGGGACACCTTGGCGACAAGCTATCAAGGTATGGCGAAAGTTAACAATGTTAAACTGCAGAACACGAGGAGAGACTTCGAAAGTCTGCAGATGAAGGAGACCGAGGACATTGATTTCTTCATGAATAGGGTCATGTCTATCGTCAATCAGTTAAAAATATATGGCGAAGATGTTAAATATCGAACAATGATTGAAAAGGTTCTTCGATCCATGTCTACCAAATTTGATGTTGTGGTAGCAGCCATAGAAGAAGAAAAGGACTTGGAAAAACTGACAATTGATGAGTTGATGGGATCCCTTCTATCGCATGAAGCAAGGATAGAAAGAAATAAGGATTCCACTTTGGAAACTGCCTTCCAAAGTCAAGTCTATATTTCAAGAGGTCGAGGAAAAGGTCAATCAAGAGGCAGAGGACGAGGCAACAACTATGGCGGTCACAGAGATGGCCGAGATGATCATGAGCATCAACATGGAAGCAACAGTAGCAGAAGCTTTCATAACAATCAAAGGTCTGACAAATCAAAGGTAAAGTGCTTTTACTGCAATAGATTTGGTCATTATGCTCGTGATTGTAGGAAGAAGATTGCAGATCAAGGCAATCAGAGAGCTAATGTCAGTACAGAAAATACTGACTCTATGTTTCTAGCATGCAACACCATGCATGCACCGTCTGACAATGTCTGGCTATTAGACAGTGGTTGCAGTAACCACATGACATGAAACAAGGATTTGGTTGCTAATTTGGATGTCACAGTGCAGACAGAGGTCAAGTTGGGGATTGACAAGACTGTGGCAGTAGATGGCAAAGGAGTGTTCAACATTGTGACCAAGCAGGGGGAGCCAAATACCATATCAGAGGTATACTATGTCCCTGGGCTCAAACACAATTTGATTATTGTTGGTCAACTGATGCAGAAAGGATACAAAGTTATCTTTCAGGGGCAACAATGTGTTATTTACGACAAATCCTCAAGCAAGCAGATGATTGCAAAGGTGCAGATGACGAGGAATACACTCTTTCATCTCATTATGAACTACAATGATCAGGTTAGTTCTTTTACAACTGCATGTTCTGATGCATACTGGTTATGGCACTTTCGGTTTGGACACTTGCATTTTTCGGTTTAAAATTATTGCAGCAGAAACAGATGGTGAAAGGCCTACCTCCCATCAAAGAACCTGCTAGCACGTGTGAGTGTTGCATCTTAGGCAAGAAACACCGTGAAATTTTTCCGAAAGGAGTTTCTTATAGAGCAAAGAAACCACTTGAATTGGTGCATACTGACTTGTGTGGACCTATGAGGACACAGTCGATTGGTGGAAGTTGTTACTTCCTCACCTTTATTGATGATTACAGTAGGAAGACTTGGGTTTATTTTTTGAAGCAGAAGTCTGAAACTTTTTCAAAGTTCAAAGAGTTCAAAGCTTTGGTGGAGAACCAAAGTGACCAACAGATCAAGGTATTGAGATCTGATCATGGTGGAGAATACGATTCGAAGGCATTCCATGAGTACTGCAAACAACATGGAATCATAAGACAATTTACGACCAGATACACACCACAACAGAATGGTGTAGCAGAGAGAAAGAATCGAAAAATCATGAACATGACAAGGAGCATGTTGAAAGCAGGACACTTGTCTAATGAGTATTGGGCAGAAGCAGTTGCATGTGTTGTTTATGTGATAAACAGATCTTCTACAAAGAGCGTGATGAACAGAGTTCCAGAAGCAGCATGGTCAGGTATGTCTTGTAGTGTATCTCATTTCAGAGTCTTTGGATGTGTAGCCTATGCACATGTGCCTAAGCAAATAAGAAGAAAATTAGATGATCAAAGTGAAAAATGTATATTTACTAGTTATAGTGAGCAGTCAAAAGCTTACAAACTGTATAACCCTGTCACAAAGAAGACAATCATTAGCAGAGATGTTGCGTTCAAAGAACAAGAGTCATGGAATGGGACTGTAGACACACTAACCGATGCTCAAACACCATTGATGGAGGATGATCTTGTAGAAGAAGAGGAACAACAAGAACCAAACGAGCAGACACCAAACAGAGTCACACCAGCAAGGACTCCAAGATTTTCAGAGCAGCATCGATCATCAAGTAGATCCATAGATCAAAATTCTCCAAGCAGCGAATCAGGTAATGAATCAAGTACTGGTAAGAAAAAGATGAGAAGTCTGAAAGATATTTATGATGATTTGGATGTTAGTTCAAATTTTGCATTGTTGGCATTCCAACCTTCTTCATTTGAAGAAGCAATCAGAGATGACAATTGGGTGCAAGCCATGGATGAAGAGATGAATTCCATTGAAAAGAATGATACATGGGATTTGGTTAATTTACCAAACGATAAAAATCTCATTGGTGTGAAGTGGGTGTACAAGACTAAAGTGAATGAGAAAGGTGAGATTGACAGATTTAAAGCAAGACTTGTAGCCAAAGGATTCTCGCGGCAACTGGGAATCGACTTTGGGGAAACATTTTCTCTAGTAGCCAGATTGGATACTGTAAGAGAAGTTCTAGTGACAACAGCTCAGAACAAGTGGAAAATGTATCAGATGGATGTCAAATAAGCCTTCTTGAATGGAATTTTAGAAGAAGAAATTTATAAGCAGCATCCTCCAGGTTATGAAGTTGAAGGAAAAGAGGATAAAGTTTACAGATTGAAGAAAGCACTCTATGGACTGAAGCAAGCACCTAGAGCATGGTATAGCAGAATTGACAGTTATATGATCAAGAATGGATTTTGTAGAAGCAGCATTGAGCCTACCTTATACACAAAGGTAAATGAGCATGGAAAGATTTTGATAGTTTGCTTATATGTTGATGATATGATTTTTACAGGTGATCTTGAAATAGATGAATTTAAAGCAGCCATGATGAAAGAATTTGAGATGACAGATCTAGGTCTAATGAAATATTTTCTTGGCATTGAAGTTGAGCAATCTGAAAAAGGCATTTTTATTTGTCAAAATAAGTATGCAACAGATTTGCTGAAAAGATTCAGGATGGATAATTCCAAACATGTACCTACACCAATTGCAATAGGTACAAAGTTAAGTAAGGATGATGAAGGGGCAGATGTCAATCCAACTCTATTCAAAAGATTTGTTGGCAGCCTCATGTATCTCACAGCGACAAGACCAGATATTATGTAGGGAGTGAGTCTGATTTCCAGATTCATGGAGACTCCAAAAGACACACATTGGAGTGTTGGAAAAAGAATTCCGAGATACATAGCAGGAACCAGAGATTATGGCATAATGTATGCAAGTACATAAAATAAAGAATTGATTGGATATACATATAGTGATTTTCCAGGAAGTTTGGATGATCGGAAGAGCACATCTGGTTATGTGTTCCATCTCGGTTCAGGTGTGATAGCATGGGCATCTAAGAAGGAGCCTATTGTGACATTATCATCAGCAGAAGAAGAATATGTAGCAGCAACTTGAGCAGCATGTCAAGCAGTATGGTTAAGAAGAGTATTGGATGGACTCAAGCAGAAACAACAAGGATCAACAGCAATATACTGTGACAACACATCAACGATTGCACTATCCAAGAATAGTGTGTTTCATCAAAAGAGCAAGCACATTGATACTAGATATCATTTTATTCGAGAACTTGTGAGCAATGGAGAAGTTCACTTGAAGCCTTGTAGAACGAGTGATCAATTGGTTGATATCTTTACAAAGCCATTAGCAGTAGATTTGTTTGAGTTTCACAAAAGAAACTTGGGTGTTGTAAGCCTAGCTGAGACATAGAGTAGCAAGCATGTTTGAGTTGTCATGAGTTATGTTTTAGTTTAGAGGTCGTAACTAAGGGGGAGTGTTAAAATATATAATTACTTCCTCATGCAGAAGTTAGACAAATAGTTATGTGGAGTTAGTTGAGTTGAGTTACAGTTAGATTTGGTGAGCGAGTTAGACAGTGAGTTAAGCGAGTTGATTAAGTCCAGTTATGTGTGAGAGTGTTTGCATGTTAATTAGATTAAATACCCTTCACGGGTTCATTGTTTTCAAGAGAGTAAGAGAGTTTTATGATTCAGAGTTTTGTGATTAATAGAAGAGCAGCAACTCATTGTTTGTGTGTGAAATATTCATGTTATTTGTCTGATTGAATCCTTTGCCTTTCCAACAGTATTAGGGCTAAGTGCTTACAATCATTGGGAATAGTGACCTTCAATTTTCAAGATCTCTTTATAAGATTTACCTCATAAGTGAAGGAAATTGAGCTTTTAAGTATCCAATGAAAACACACTAAACACTTTCATTAATGTACTATTTACACATTAAAACGTTCACGTAAATTCTATATATTATTTTTATTATAATTATAATTTTCTTAAACTTGATTTCTATCTAGTAGATTTATTTTTCAATTGGTTTAGTTGATGACTAGAATACCTAAAATAATTTACATATTAGTTGTTATGGCTAATATACCTTCATATGAAAGATAGAAACATGTAAGAGATAAGGATATTTAGAGGGGTTTGAGAAAATGCATCAACGATTTGGTTTTTCTTCTTAGTGGTAATGTAACTAAACAATCACAAGAGATATAAATAGAAAGATTATAATTCATGAAATAGGTGTAGGAGTGCATTAGGGCTAAGGATGTAATCAACTAACGATGTATTCCACGCTGAATTTGAGAGTTGAAAAAATGCAATAACGAATAGGCTAATATTTCACGGTAATGTGTAATGTGACCTAGAAGCACATACATACAAATTGAACTGCTTTGAATCATGACCTAGATGGACCTCGATATAAGAGTGCAATAGGGTTATGGATGTGTTCAATGAGAAATTTGGAACACGCATGCGAGAGCCGTTTGAAATTAAGTATCTCTGTTAGAGATAGCTATCGTTTTAGCTTCCAAAATTAGACAAATCAATTTCAACCTGACGTATCCTGGTCAACGTAAGAAGCCCCGTTAATACGCCCTTGCAAAACTTTTTTTTGGAACGTCCTGTCCCTCAACAATTCTATGGAGCTTTGTCAATGTATGGATCCAATCGATTGAAAATTCAGATTTATGGTTTTAGTTTCACGAAGTTTAAGGGTGGCTTAGACGCTTGTTTTTCTACGCCGATAAGTTTTGAAGCAGCGTGACTAAATATTTTCGACAAGATAGATGCGTGAGTCGGAGCTTCGAAACGCCAGTTATAAAAGATATTTTGATATAAGCTCGACAAACCAATATATTACAATCCGATGCCATATAGCACCTCAAAACATGTAAATATAAAATAAAGCAAAGGATGTTGGAAAAACCAAAACTACTTGTCAACGTACATGATGGTGGGAAAAAAATATTGAACATTAACACATAAAGTGGCTAAGTTAACGCACTTTCATGCTGTGCTGAAAATTTTGTTATCCTGGGTCCAGAAAAGTTAAGGCTTAAGTGGTTGACCTATATCACATCAAAGGGTTATGAAGTTTATCATAACCCATTCTCTTTACGTGGGAGGATTTACGTCGGTGCTGGACAAAGTTTATAATAAAACATATGTGCTAAATTTTAAAAAAAACAAACAAACTAGATATGACAGTGAATAAAAAAAGTCAAATGTCTATTTTTCCAACATAAAGTATCCCAGTAGAACTGACAAAACTAGTCAAAATTAAAATTAACCTAACCATAAGCAATTAACTATATTACACCACAACTCCATTAAGAAAAAAGAAGCATTCACGGATTCGAGCAATAGAGTCAAACCTAACCATAAGCAATTAACTATATTATACCACAACTCCATTAAACAGACAGAAGCATTTATACAGATCTTCACCCGAATTAAAATATTGAAAACATAAGAATTCTGTATCTGTAAAGCACGAGTGGGTTGCACCCATTCACTCCGCGAGATTTCAAGGAACCGTTTCTCCTCAAAGTGAAAGCCAAAGCCAACCACGTTTAAAGCCAAAGCCAAGCAGTTTTAAAGAAATATAAAAACATAAAAAACGTTTCCATAATTCCATTAGCAGAGATGCTTGTGCATCGCATCTATCTACCTTTCGACTGGTTATGTGGTTCGAATATTGTCTATCTGTACCTTTATATTTTTCATGGCTGGCTGGCTCTTTCTTGAAATTTTCCCTCCATGAAAGGTTTTAGTTGCAACGCAATCTAGTAACAGGCATTATATGTGAATTACAGAAAAAACCTATAGAGATAACTACATTTCTTGGAAATCTTTTCAAACATGAAGAATACCCTTGTCTATATTTCAGAGAAAACAGCTAGAATTCATAGAATATTTTATATATTTCTCAGCATTGATGGCTCAATAGTACAACATTTGAAATACAAATATCAGACATAACCAAACATTTAACACAAGAACGAATGGAAGAGAACGGCTATTTTGAATGCTTAGTTTTGAATTAATATTAGCACTGATTATCTGACTCAGAGTAATATAAAACATTACCAAATTTCCATAGATCTAGAGACACCAATATCACAAACGAGGTTTGCTGCAAAATTCTGAAACATGAATATAGAGAAGAATGCCTGGCCTTACCTGCATGCCTGCTACCTACTTGTCTATTGTTTATCGCCTATGGATATGTGAATAATCCAAGCCAAAAACTCCATAAGTTTGTATTTAGAGAGCAGGAAGGCAAAAGGAATAAATCGGAGGGATGGCCACCGAGACACTCAGTTCACCGCCGATGCAGGCAAGAAACACACGTTGAGAAGACACCGAACATCTGTATTTATGGCTAGTGGATTGCATCCGAATGGACAATAGTGCACTGGAACCCATGGGAGAGCTGCTAATTCTGTACATTTCTAATGATTCGACCCACTGTTTGCTCCATGAAAATTTCTTGCAAGAAACCTCTGAATCACCTTGATCGAAACCCCAACGATACAATAATTCGAACTCTGTTTCGATGCTGAGAGTTTGCAAGAAACCTCTGAATCGGCTTGAACGAAACCCCAACGATACAACAATTCGGACTCCTGTTTCGATGCTGCGCTCAGCAGAGGCATGGGAAACCCTTGCGATGATGTTTGATTTATTTTCTCACCCCTTTTGCTATTGTACAGCATCACAGCTCTCAGGTCTCTACATATCTTAAATAATGAATCCATCCAAGAACAGGGAGGTGTAACCCTAAACTTAAACAGGGAGGTGTAACCTTAAACTTAAACCCTAAAACCTAAGATCTAGGGCATACCTAATCCGCCGAAGAACAGGGAGTTGTAACCCTAAACTGAAACACTAAACCCTTCATTGCGTTAGGGTGGGCGAAACACTTCAAGCTGCAGGTTCCAGAGGTCGAGTGAAGGGACATGACCAACAAACGAAGTGCAGCGAGGATAGCACTGAATCATTCGAACGGGAAGCTCTAAACCTTTGACGCGTATATACACATTATGTATGCATCTAAACCTTTGACGCGTATATACACATTATGTGACGCGTATATACACATTATGTATCCATCCATTCAAGGATAGAAACAAAAGGTTGATAAAGACAGATCCCTGACAAACGCCCAGCGAGCAGATCCATAAAAATGGGTTATATGTTCGAAGGACTCGAAATGTCAAGCTTGTAAACGAATTTGTTTTGCACTATTATAAGAATTTATTTTAAGCCCGATGCACGTCACAGTTCATTTTACATACCAATGATATTTATATTAGGACGTTTTTAAGTAGGTGATGATTTTGTCCCGTCATTTTCTCATTGGAATTTGGGTTTTTTTTTTTTCAAAAAAAAATTTGAAACTCCGAAATGTTTCAATTTAATGGTAAGGATGGATTCAACATTTTTAAGAATATGCTAGAGCAACAACATGATAGTTCGCCTAATATCATTTTTTTTTTTTATATTATACTAAATTTAGATTCATCTAACTTTTGGTTTTGGATGATAATAAAGGTCTTCGGTAGAAAAAAATCTTTTTTTAGTTTACAACTTAAAAAGTGATTTTTTTTTTCCTTTTATTCTTATTTTTATTTAATTTGACCTAATCAAAATGTTTGAATTAATAATTATAATTATTTTTGAAAGTTTATTTTCAAAGTTGCTAGTCATGGTGTAGAAGTGATTTCTCTAGAACAATTTATGATTAGGAGGTGAAACTTCTCATGTTTGAGGTGAGCACTTCACCCATTTTTAATGACAAAAAACGCTAAACAAATGTGAAGACTAGAAAGTATAACCAATAAACAAAACATACATTTAAAATATTAATAAAATACAGGTAACTAGCAATTGCGCCACATGTTGCAAAACAAACGTTGTAAGGAAATAACATAGGAAAGAGTAGCCTAGAATAAATAAGATGTTGCAGAGAAAGATCCATCGTGGAGGAATGAAAATCAAAAGTTTCTTCCATGGAAGCAGGTAGTGAAATCTTAATGCAATACTGCTTCCTTGAGCCTTACAAATCATGAGGCCTATGTTGAAGTTAATTTAAATACCTTGTCTGATCATGCCAAAATGAATGTCTCATGAATAAAGAAATAGATCGGGATTTTATACCTTCAAAATAAAAGGTTGTTTTGGTGCAGTTCCTCCATATTTAATCTTGATCAATTCCTATTGAGCCAACTATGTGTTATTTCCTTCATGATCTTTGAAAATATTCAAAATATCACATTGTTCATTATCACTAATGTCCCTAGTGTCTGCCATGTTCTTGTTTTTTCAATATTGATGATATGAAGTTTTTTTTTTTTGTTCTTCATACAGATAGTAAAAAATGTATGGCAACGACAAGGACATCACAAAATTATTGTACAACATTCCTTCATTGGTAACCAAATATGACAACATAACACTCACTCAGAAAATCACTGATGAAATATCAACAATGTCATTTGGTCCATCGAACCTGATAAAGCCCACAGACCTGATGGATTTCCAATCCATTTCTACAGGATTTGCTAGGACATTATCAAAGTAGACTTGGTCAAAACGATTTAAGGATTCCTACAAAAATCAAAGATGGGGGGAAACACCAATTCGACCTTCCTTGCATCAATCCTGAAATAATAAAATCCTGGAACCTTCGAAAGGTTCAGGCCCATATCTCTCTGCAACGCCTCATACAAAATCATTGCAAAAATCCTTGCCAGTAGAATTAAGCTACTCCTCAGAAGCCTCATTTCCATTTCTCAAGGAGGGTTTTGCAATGGAAGACATATATTAGATAATGTCATTCAAGTTCAGGAAACCATACACTCTAGCAAGCTAAGGAAGGAGAAAGGTATGTTGGTCAAGCTGGATATGGCCAATGACTTTGACAGGGTAAGCTTGTCATTTCTCTACAGGGTCCTCCTCTCCTTTGGATTTTCACAAGAGTTAGTTAATTTGATAAAATCCTGCACGAGCAAGCCTTGGATAGCTCCACTTGTAAATGAGAGCCCAACCAGCTATTTCCAAGCTATGAGGGGATTGAGGCAAGGATGTTTTCTCTCTCCTTTCTTGTACATTCTCTTAGCAGACACGCTCAGTATAAATTTGGAGATGGAAAAGGTTGCAGGGTCTACTCCTGGTCTTCGAATTATGAATGGGCTAGAGCCAATCAATGATGCCCTCTTTGCAAATCATTCCCTGATGTTGGGTGGTGTCTCCTATAGAATTTCCTCTACGTTTGAAGCCACCCTCCAAGGTTATTGATGTGTATCCAAAGCTCTGATAAATGATTGAAAAAGTGTTTTCTACAACTAGAATGCTGATGAGAATGAAATCTAGAGAGTAGCACACATCCTGGGGTTCACTAGTTATGCCAGATGGGATAAAATAAACTATATTGGACTACCACTAATGCTAGGCATAAAAAAAAGTTCATTATGGGAAGGTGTGATAAAAAATCTCAAATCCAAAATTGAATCATGGAGAGGTCAGTGGCTCACACATGGAGGAAAACTTACTTTGATTGAATCGGTGCTCTCTTCCCTCCCGATTTATCAAGCATTTTATCTAATGGCACCCAAATCAATTACTGGGTAGATCACCAAGCTGCTACACAATTTTCTTTGGCACAAATGGAAAGGAAACCAAAGAAAGTTCCACTTAATCAAATGGGAGACTGTGAAACACCCTTTGCATGATGGTGGTCTCCAGATATGGGATCCAAATCAAGCTAACATCTCCCTAGGTTGTAAGATCCTTTGGAAACTTCATGTTGACCCCAAACATCCAGCAAGCCACGTCCTTAGAAAAAAATGCATTCAAGGGGCAGTGTTAAGGCATCTAGAGGAGGAAAGCAATAAGAAGAGCATGCAAATTTGGAACTTATGAAAAAATGGCATTAAATTTTTTCAGTCGTATATGTATCAAATCCCTAGCAACAGGAAAAAAGTGAAGCTGTGGACAGATAGCATTATGGGCCATGTGGCTCTTGCAAATTCTATAGGTCTTGATGAGATCCCAGAATGGTTGAATGAGATAGGAATAAAAATAGTTCATGACATCTGAGAACAAGACAAGACTGGCACATGTATATCTTGGCGCTTTACCAATATCCCAGAGAATTTTTTACAACAATTAAACTCGTAAAAAATAGATTAAAGACGTTGCCCCGATGCACAAGATAGCTGAATATTCTTGGGGTTGGGGACCCTTTGGCTCTTAGTCTGCTGCAAAGGGTTATAAACTTTTGCAACCTTAGAGCGAAAGGCCTCTTCCTGCTATTTTTTGGTTACAGGTATGGGATCAAATGGGCCTTCCCAAAATAAAAATTTTCTTCTAGATGCTAATGCACAAAAAAATCTTAATAGGTGAAAATGTCTTGAAAATAAGTATTTTTGGTCAGTATAGATGTTCCCTTTGCAAACAAGCACTTTAAACCTCAGACCATCTCTTTGTTGATAGCCCTTTCACCAATGAAGTATGGACCCTCACCCTTCAGGTCTCAACATTGTCATCCCTTCCCAAATCTTAGTAGTGGAACTCTTCTCCTCATGGAACGATACCCGTT
Organism: Pinus albicaulis; assembly: GCA_034641835.2. Lineage (NCBI taxonomy): Eukaryota > Viridiplantae > Streptophyta > Pinopsida > Pinales > Pinaceae > Pinus > Pinus albicaulis. Next base: position 409,281,288 of record CM076578.1, on the reverse strand, counting down.
GGCCATCTCCAACAAGATCCTTTGGGCCTAGGTTTGGATCCCCATCCCTAAGTTTGTATGTTGGAAAATATGGCTGCCAAGAATGAACAGATCTTCAACAACTTTTCTTGGTGCCCCTCCACTATAGCTGTTAAAGCCAAAGCTCTTCTCTTTGAAACCCTATGAAATCAACCCCTCAAATCTAAAAACACTTTACTCCGTGAGGAAAACAAATGGTTTGGGACCTTGGCCTTCAGGCAGAAGATACAAAACGATGCCAAAACCCCTCTAAATCTTGAGTGGAGGTTAAGGGACACAGATGAAAGTTTTCAAAGTTGGTGAAGGAAGCAAGTTATAACAATGGTTTTCTTTGATGGTGCCTCCAAAGGAAACCCCAGGATATTGGGCGTTGGAGACCTAATTTTTTCTCCGGATGGATCTATAAGAGAAACCTTCAGCTGCGGTTTAGGATAGCGAAAAAAAACCAAGTAGAAATATTGGGCCTATTAAAAGCATGTCAAATTGCTAGAGAAAAAGGATTCAGAGAGCTGCAAGCATTCAGAGATTCTGCAATTTTGATCAAAAAGATGCATTTGAAAGATCAGTTTAATGATGTTATCCTAAATAAGATCTTACATAAGCTAAGATACATTCTTCTCGATTTCACTTCCTTAAAATGTTTTCATATTCTCATAGATTCAAACAAAGAAGCTGATGGCTACGCCAACAAAGGCTGCCTTCTCCCACAAGGATATCTTTGTATAAACGATGGAAATCCTTCACAAATTTTCATTCCGTGAATGGAAGTCCAACTTGTAACATGAAAAACGTTTGTAGTATTGTATTGAGGGTTGTTCTGGCCTCGACCCAACCTTATTTCTCCATTAAATAAAAATCCTTATCTGTTTCGTTAAAAAAAATGTATGGAGAGGTGGCTTTCATCACTTCAAGAGTAGTAAAATAAGGTGATTGAGAAAATAGCTCCAACACCGAGAGATATTTGGTAGAATTTATGGAGTTGGTGAACATGTATTGTTCAGTGGTGTGGGATACTTGATATAGCTTTCTTGATCTTTTGTAGAAGAAATAAATTTGTATTTATATTAAATTATATTAACCATGAAATTGCCAACATTCATGGCACACTTTACATCGCATTTGTAGAGAAAATTATAACAGAGTATCACACTTTTCTTATCATAGCTAAATTCTCCTATATGCAACAACGATGAATTTCATCACTTAAGAGCGGTAAAAACAGGTTTATTGAGAAAACAACTCCAACACATTTGTAGAGAAAATTATAACACAATATCAAACTTTTCTTATGAGAGATAAATGCTCCTATAAGAAACAACGATGAATTTCAACACTTAAGAGCTATAAAAAAAATTATTGAGAAAACAACTCCAACACATTTGTAGAGAAAATTATAACACAATATTACAATTTTCTTATCATATCTAAATGCTCCTATATGCAACAACGATGGATTTCATCAGTTCAAGAGTAGTAAAAACAAGTTTATTGAGAAAAAAACTCTAGCACTAACAGAGATTTGGAAGCAACTGTTGAATTGGTGAGCATGTCTTGCTCTATGGTGTTGAATATTGGGAATAAATTTCTTGATATTGTGATCAAGGTTGTAAATTTTCATGTAGCTTATCCTACATTAATCATGAAATTGTCAACATTTAGGGCACATTCTCCATCACATTTTTCAGAGAAAATTACAATAGAGTATCACATTTTTCTTCTCATATCTAAATGTTCCTATATGCAACAACTACCTTGTGCCTCATAGTTTAAATTTGTGGCTACAACTTAGCTTTGGTAGAAATTATTTTTGGTTGTCACCTAGTTATCATGATTCAAAACTTTGTTATCATCTCAGATTCTTATAACATTAGATATATCTTGTGAGCTAATGTGATGTTTTGTTTTTCAGAATGATTAAAAACCCAATTATTACACCACAATATTGATTTTCTCGTTGTTTGTTTTGTTTATGAACCCTTTTAAAAAACCACAAGAAAATTTTATATTACACTATTATCTCCCCAACATGGGTGGGGGTTTCAAAAATTGGAGAGTAAATTGAGTGACTATTGTCAGAAATTGTTGTATAAGATGGAAAATTTGGATGATTTGTAGGCAATATGAATGTCATAAGAGATACCTATTTTGAATTTTTTAGTGTATTGTGGATCAATTTCTAAACTAATAACTTGTGAAATCCCTAGCCATTTTCATTGATTGTGGACCAGGTTATAAACTATAATATAGTCTCTCTTCAGAAGACTCTACAAAATATATTAGATTGAGGGAAAGTTTATGATAAAACTTGTACAAAAAATCTCTTAGGTTTGTCTCAACTTACTCTACTGTTAATTACATAGTGTGAATTTTGTAAAACTATAATTTATAGTAAGGACTCAATGGGTTTTTTATTTTCTAAGTTTTTTTTGGAATTGAAAAATAAAAAAATATAAAAGATAAAATTGGGTGGTGAATAATTTTTTTAAAATTTCAGAATAAAAAGTTGAGTAGGTTTGACATCATATAATATGAAAATTGTTTATGATTATAAAATAAAAAACGTGTAAGATATGTATATAGTTTTTTTGAATGGAAGAAATTTGATATTCATTAACAAATAAAAATCCGAAAGAGTATGTATGTGGTTACAAATTGTTAAGTAAAGATAAATAATGTCCTATGAAATAATTTGGAAATTTAAAAAAATCACATATTTTAAAAATTTTCATTATTAATTTTATTTTCGATATATTAAGAAATACTACTCATGAATAATAAAATAGTTGTAACATAAATAATATATAACAAAAAAAACCATGTATTTTAGGAATAATAACATAGTTGTAACAAAAATATTGGCTATAAACATTTAAAAATAATTTTATTAAATAATTAATTTAGATATATATTATTTATCAGAGGGATCAATCCTCTTTTCACTCTAAAAGAGGTTTTCATAGCAAGACATATGATCCATCTTGGCTCTTGGCTCTTTGTAGATCTATAGTTAAGATTGATCTAGACCATATTAATTTCCCTCTTTAAATAAACTACATTCCACATGAATGCCATGGGTCAATACCATGGCCTGTTTTTATAGTTTATTATTATTTTGTTATTTTATTTTTATTTTTTTATTGTATTTTTTATTTTGACCTAGTTAAAATGTGTCAATATTTTTATTTAATTTACTTTTATTTTTATTTTTGTGTAATTTGGCATAGTCAAAATGTTAAATTGAGGTTAAAACCTAACAAATTTTTAATAACAACATTTTAACTTAAAAGTCACCAAAAACTTAAATTCAATCTAACTTATTAAAAAGAAAAAGGAAAAAAACTAACATTATAAAAAACATATAAAAAAATATGTACTTGTGGATCTAATGGTCTAAAACATTTCAATAAAAATATTTGAATTGTTTTCAAATAAAAATGTCTTACGGTGTAGAAATAAATAAACTAGCAATTGCACCAAATGTTGCAACTGAAACACCGTAAGGAGATTCGAGAAAAGTCATGACATATAAAGAATCATTGAAGACACAAAATTCTATGAAGAAATATTGTAAATAATCCTCTCTAAACATAAGATTATCCCATTATACCATAAATTAACATCATCAAAATATTGTTGCATCAAATTTCTTGCATAGCTCGTCATCTGTTTGTAATGAGAGAATTTTTCCTTCCAATTCTCATATGCAATTCCATTCTCATTATTTTCAGAGGTTTCAAATTAATATGTCCATCATTTTCCTTAAATTTCCAAGGGAAATAATACCATATCACCACATTTTCATAAGTAATATATCCAACATTTTCCTTAAATTTCCAAGGGAAATAATACCATACCACCACATTTTCATACAATGTTCTTATATATCACAGATCACACCAATAATAATAGCACAAATATGGTATTATGTGGTGTTATATTAAAATATAATTAAGTAAAATACAATAAAAGAAAAAATTGCAATTGATAAATAGTTCATAGAAGTCAAAGTTGTAAGATTATTTGGTGTTAGATTTAAATAAAATTAAGTAAAATACAATAAAATAAAATATTGCAATTGATAAATGGCTCATAGAACTCAAAGTTTTAGATTAAAATATAGTTAAGTAAAATACAATAAAAGAAAAGTTTGCAATTGATAAATGGCTCATAGAACTCAAGGTTTTCATCACCATCTTCATCCATTGCACGTGAATGAAAAATTATGTGGTGTTAGATTGAAATGTAATTAAGTAAAATACAATAAAGAAAATGTTACAATTGATAAATGGCTCGTAGAACTCAAGGTTGGAAGAGGATGTTGTGTTATATTAAAATATAATTAAGTAAAATACAATAAAATAAAAGATTTCAATTGATAAATAGCTTATAGAATTCAAAATAACTTGAATTATTTAAAATCCATCATCTTTGATAACACTAAAACAATGCTCTACCATGATTAATTAATTAGATATTAATTTTGTCTAAATATTAAAAAAATCAAATATAAAATTTAGAATAACAAAAATCAGAAAAAAATTTAAATAACTAAATTACAATTCATTATTTAAGTGAAAAACATATTATTATTTTTAATCATGATGAATATGATTATTACTAAATTTGTTAAATTTTGATTTTAATTAGTGATAATGGTACATCTTATGCAAATATAATATATAATTACCATCAATATCCTATATACATGGGGCTTTTGTTTGAGTGTTTTTTATTTACTGCATATCATAAAAATATAAAAAAATCTTTATTAATTATAAATCTATGGTCCGCACTAATTTCAAAATCTATATCTGTTATGAAAATGAAAATCATAAAAATATAAAAAAATCTTATCTCTAAAAATACAAAACTTAAACAGCTAAGATATATGAAGTTTTAACATTACACATCTAATAACTATTTGTTTTTGTTCTGAATATAAAACTTAAACTGCAAAAATGTTGGAATATTGAAAATTTCAAAATTAACAATGGAGAGAATAAACTCCCCTCTTCAACACAGAGAAATTAAAAATTCACTCACAAGAAACAGAATTTCAACTCAAAAAAAAAAATCTATTTCATAAAAAAAGATGTTACAAGGTCTTTCTCTCACAGAGGGATTTACAATAAATGTGACTGCTTCACACACAGTTCACAAAAAAAATTTCTGTCTCTCTGGATAAATACAGTGGTGTGTATTTTAAATCCACGCTCTGTCTCAAAATAAAACACTCTATTTTTTTTTTAACGCATTGCCATGCATAAACAGAATAATAACATTACTAAACAGGCTCTCAGAACTTGACATTACATATGCGTCGCATATATTATAATATAAAACAGAACATATTAAAACATTGGGTCCGGTCTTAACATAACACGTGACCCCTTTTAAAAATCTGATTGCGATTGACTATCGGATGCGATGGCCATTGTTAATTCCGCCATATAAAACTCGTCGGGTCTGGAACTTTCAAACAAGTCTCATAACCCACCGAAATTCTGATTGCGAATGGAATCGCGGATGTGATTAATCAATTAAATGCGCTATGGTAAAGTCCATCGGGTCCGGGCTTTAACATATGCGATCGGGCCATAAAACAAACAAGTTTCGATCTCTGATTGGGAGACGGATGCGATGGAAACATATAAACTCCGCCATATAATACATGGTCGGGTCCGTCAGTGGATAGGGCAATCGGGGGCATGAACAAAACACTCCCGATTACATTGTTGCGATTGTATTGTTGAATGTCGCGTGGTCTTGTGGACCCACGGGCCTCGGTTGTGGTGGGAGGGTGATTGTTTATAATACATGTGATTTGTATGATCGCATTGGCTCAAACAAAAGGGCTGTGATATCTATTTGTTCGTTCTTCTTGCGGAACTCACCACATCAACAAGACACTTTGCTAAAATATCTTGCCATTATCGCCTCTTCCATTACTCTGCCGATTTTTATTCGTAAGGCTTTAAAGCCCGTTCCAATCTGTAATCAAAGCTCTGCCTGCTGGCGAGACTTTGAGTGCATGGAATTAAACTCTGTTGTTTTAAAAACGGCTACCGCCTTATGAAATATCAAAGGGATCAAATCCCATCTATTCTGTATTGCACCTGTAGAGCTTTCCAATCCTTTTGCAATTATATTAAGACTGCAGCAACTGCCTTTGCCTAGGCTTCAATGTGTTGCAAATCTTTCACATCTGCAATTACCGCTGATTGACTTCAGTAGTTGGAATTAATTTCCAACACTCCCCCTTAATTTTAACTGCTGGGTTTTTCTACATACCCAGGCATTTCCTGAAATGTTCAAAGCTTTTCTACACAAGTGGCTTTGTGAGGATATCTGCAAATTGATCCTCTATTCTGCAATGCTGCAAAAATATCTCACCATTGTTAACCAATTCACGTATGAAGTGAAACTTGGTGACAATGTGCTTTGTCCTTTTATGAAAAACTAAATTTTTAGACAATGCAATAGCTGAGCTATTGTCACAATAAATCACTGTCCCTTTTACCTGTTCTTGGCATAAACTTCTCAACAATTTTCTCATCCAAATTGCTTGACATGCTACTGCTGTAGCTGCCACATATTCCGCTTCTGTTGTAGACAATGCTACAATGGGATGTTTCTTATAAGCCCATAAAATGGCTCCTGAACCCATGTGAAAAACATAACCAGAAGTACTCTTCCGATCATCAAAACTTCCAGCCCAATCACTGTTAGTGTATCCAACTAAATCTGAACATTCTGAAGCAATATAAAAAATACCAAAGCTTTTAGTACCTTTAACATACCTTAGAATTCTTTTCGTTGCCTGCCAATGTGCATCCTTTGGCTTTTCCATGAATTTGGAAATCAAACTAACAACATGCATTATGTCCGGCCTAGTTGCAGTCAAATACATAAGGCTGCCAACTATGCTCTTGTATAAACTAGGATCAAAATCCTTGCTACTGTCCTCTCTGCTGAGCTTTAATCCCATCACCGTGGGAGTGATCGCTACTTTTCTTTCCTGCATGTTAAATCTTTCAAGTACCTCATTAACATACTTTACCTGTGAGATAAAAATCCCATTTTTATCTTGTTCTACTTCTATTCCCAAGAAGTATCTTAATAAACCCATGTCAGTCATTTCAAATTCTTCTTTCATTACTGTTTTAAAATGTCCAATAAGGTAATCATCATTACCTGTAAAAATAACATCATCAACATATAAAACTACATTTAATATTTTTCCATCCTTCTCTTTGATGTAGAGGGTGGGTTCTCCATCACACTTTTCAAATTCATTTTCTAGTAGATAGGAATCTATCCTACTATACCACGCTCTTGGCGCTTGCTTCAGCCCATAAAGAGCTTTCTTCAACTTACACACTTTGTGCTCTTGGCCTTTCTTTTCATAGCCGAGAGGTTGTTCAAATGTGTAAACCTCTTCCATTAACACTCCATTTAGGAATGCTAACTTCACATCCATTTGGTAAACTTTCCTCTTTGTTTTGTGCCGCTATGGAAAACACTACTCTCACTAAGCTTCCATTCTGAAGAACCTGCAAAAGTTTCCACATAATCTATCCCATGCTTCGCTCTTTCTTTTTGAAAACAAGTCTTGCCTTGTGTCTCTCTATTTTGCCTTCAACATTACTCTTGGTCTTGTAGACCCATTTAACTCCAATGACATCTTTACCTTTTGGGATTTCAACCAAATCCCAAGTCTTGTTTCTTTCTATGGCATTAATCTCCTCATCCATAGCTTCTATCCATTTCTTATCCTTAATAGCTTCTTCGAAATGAATAGGATCATCAACATGACAATATAAAGCAAACAAAGAATTGATACCTTCATTTTTTATATCTTGTTCATAAATATCTATGAAACTTCTAAATTTCTTACCTCTTTCATTAGGTGTACAAATGCTTGAAGAAGCACTTGAATTTCCTCCTTGTGGTGTGCTTGGAGAAACACTTTCATTTCTCCTCAAGGGTGTGCTCTGCTGCTCTTATGTTGGTGTTGCTGTTTGGCGATGTATTTCAGCCAACTCATCATTATTTTCATGATGAGATAAACAATGTTTAACATTCATTGTTTTCTCTATGCTTCCATCTCAAGCTTCCTCTTCTATGAACTGAACATCTCTGCTCACAATAAACTTCTTGGTTGATGGGTTATATAACCTATAGGCCTTGGATTCCTCACTGTATCCAATGAAAACACATTTCTCCCCCTTGCTGTCCAACTTCTTCCTTATCTGATCTGGAACGTGTGCATAAGCTACACATCCAAAAACCTTCATATGTGTGACACTGTGCTTTGTGCCGCTCCATGCCTCTTCCGACACTTTGTTCATAACTGATTTTGTAGGGCATCTATTCAAAATATCGTGGACTATATCTAGTTGTAAACTGCTTATATATTCCATTTTCTCTACAAAACCGTAGAAAATATTTAGAGATATACTCACCTCCTCTATCAGTCCTTAGGAATTTGATATGCAACCCACTCTGGTTCTCAACAACTGCTTTGAAATTGCAAATTTTTTCAAACACTTCACTTTTCTTTTTCAAAAAATAAACCTAAGTTTTTCTTGTAAAATCATCTATGAATGTTAACACATAGTGGCTGCTTGCAAGCGATGGAGTTTGCATCGGTCCACATACATCTGAGTGGACAATCTCTAAGGGTGCCTTTGCCCATATGCTTTTCCCGGAAGGAAAAATTTCTCTGTGTTGTTTCCCCAAGATACAACCTTCACAAATGCTGTCCAGTTTCTCTATTAATGGTAGACCACTTACCAATCCTTTTCTGTTCAACAAATTAAGACCTCCAAAGTTGAGATGTCCAAATCTCAAGTGCCATAACCAATTATCATCTTTTGGTTCACTTTGGAAAGCCTCTTGTGCCATTGCTACTTTCTCTTCACCATTCTTCAAATCTGCTCTCATTCTGAGAGGGAACATCCTGTTCCTTGTCATCTTCACTTCCGCAATACATTGTTTTCTGGGTTGTTTATCCATGATGGTACAAACATCATCCTCAAAGAAAAAATTATACCCCTTATGGACAAGCTGTCCAATACTTAAGAGGTTACACTTCATTCCTGGAACATAATAAACATCTGCTATGTATTTCTTTACAGCTTTCCTTGTTAAGACATTTACATCTCCTTTTCCCATAACAGAAACTTTGCTATCAGTTCCTAGTGTGACTTGTGACTGCACACTCTCATCTAACATAGAAAACATTTCTATATTTCCTGTCATATGGTTGCTACAACCAGAGTCTAGAAACCATAAATCCTCATTCTTTTCTTCAGCCATATTACAAGCTAAAAACAAATTATTTTGGCTGATATTTTCTTTAGTGAAATTTGCACTAGTTCTACTTGCCATATCTTGTTGCTTCTTTCTACATTCATTAGCATAATGACCATATTTTTTACAATGGTAGCATTGGACATTGGACTTATCATACCTTTGTCCTTGAGCATTCTACTGACCACTCTGCTGGCTGTTGCTTTGGCCATGGCTGTGACTTTGACTGTTGCACCTTCTATGTGAATGTGAAGGGTTGTTCCTTCTACCTTTGTTTTGGCTTCTGCCTCTTCCTCTTCCTCTGCCTTGCCCTCTTCCTCTCCCGAAAAACATCTGGGTCTCAAAAGGCATTCTCAAGAGATGAGTTTTCACTCCTACCCAATCTCTGTTCATGGGTCATCAATGATGCATGTAGTTCATCCATTGAAAACTTTGTGAGATCCTTAGTCTCCTTTATGGTGGTGAAAATCACATCGAATCTTGAGGGTAAGCTTCTCCAGAGTTTCTCAACAATCCTCCTGTCTTCAAGATTCTCTCCATGAGATCTTATTTGTGTGACCATTCCAATCACATGAGTGAAGAATGAGTCAATGTTATCTGACTCTTTCATACAGAGAGTCTCAAAGTCTCTCCTCAGCAACTGAAGTTTTGTTGTCTTCACTTTTTCCATGCCTTGATAGGTTGTCTTGAGAGTTTCCCATGCTTCTCTGGATCTCTTAGCTACTTCTATCCTTGGAAACACACTCTCATGTACTGCTTGATACAAAAATAAAAGAGCTTTGGAGTCTTTCTTCTTATTTCTCTTCAACAGTTTTCTTCCTTCCTGAGTTAAAATCTAAAAATCTTCTACATCTGCTCGCTCTTCAAAGCCTTCGTCAAAAAATTCCCATAAGTCTTGGTAGAAAAATAATGCTCTCATAGTTATTGACCAGTAGTCATATTTTTTTCCATTAAACATTGGGAGATGGATATTTCCCATACCCATACCAGTGTTGGCTCCAGCCATTCTTCACTCTTAACTATGATTCAAAAACACTTGACTGTGTATTTAAAATAACTGATTGTTCTACAACAGTAACACAAAAACTATATAGAGAAATACCTTTGGATTCTTTTTGGCTGAGTCTTCAAACTGCTGGAGAAGATGCTGCAACAAAGAACTCCTTTCCTTCAGCTTCTTTGATCTTCAAAGAGCTTGGAATAACTTTGATACCATGTTGGAATATTGAAAATTCTAGAATTAACAATGGAGAGAATAAACTCCCCTCTTCAACACAGAGAAATTAAAAATTCACTCACAAGAAATAGAGTTTCAACTCAGAAAATAAAAATAAAAATCTATTCCATAAAAAAATCTGTTACAAGTTCTTCCTCTCACAGAGGGATTTACAATAGATGTGACTGCTTCACACACAGTTCACAAAAAAAAAATTATGTCTCTCAAACAAAACACTCTGTCTCTTTGGATAAACACGCTATTGTGTATTTTAAATCCACACTCTGTCTCAAAATAAAACGCTCCGTTTTTTTTTTAACACACTGCTGTGCATAAACAGAATAATAACATTACTAAATAGGCTCTCGGGCCTTTACATTATATATGCACCGCATATATTATAATATAAAATAAAACATATTAAAACATCGGGTCTGGTTTTAACATAACTTGCGACCCCTTTTAAAACTCTGATTGCGATTAACTATCGAATGCGATGGCCATTGTTAATTCTGCCATATAAAACTCGTCGGGTCTGAAACTTTCAAACAAGTCTCATAACCCGCCGAACTTCCGATTGCGATTGGAAACGCGGATGCGATTAATTAATTAAATGTACTGTGGTAAAGTCTATCAGGTCTGGGCTTTGACTTATGTGATCGAGCCATAAAACAAACAAGTTTCGATCTCCAATTGGGAGATGGATGCGATGGACACATATAAACTCCACCATATACTACATGGTCGGGTCCGCCAGTGGATAGTGCAATCAGGGGCATGAACGAAACACTCCTGATTGTGGTGTCGCGATTGTATTGTTGACTGCAGCGTGGTTTTGTGGACCCACGGGCCTCAGCTATGGTGGGAGGACGATTGTTTATAATACATGCGATTTGTATGATCGTATTGGCTCAAACAAAAGGGCTGTGATATCTGTTTGTTCGTTTTGCTTGCGGAACTCGCCACATCAACAAGACACTTTGCTGAAATATCTTGCCATTATCGCCTCTTCCATTACTCCGCCGATTTTTATTGGTAAGGCTTTAAAGCCTGTTCCAATCTATAATCAAAGCTCTACCTGCTGGCGAGAGTTTGAGTCCATGGCATTAAACTCTGCTGTTTTAAAAATGGCTACTGCCTTATGAAATATCAAAGGGATCAAATCCCATCTATTCTATACTATACGTGTAGATCTTTCCAATCCTTTTTCAATTATATTAATACTGTAACAACTGCCTTTGCCTAGGCTTCAATGTGCTGCAAATCTTTCACATCTGCAATTACTGCTGATTGACTTCAGTATTTGGAATTAATTTCCAACAAAAAATATATGAAGTTTTAATATTACACATCTAATAACTACTTTTTCTTGTTCTGAATGATGTCTTACCTCATTAAAAGAATACTATTTAATGCATTACCCTTAGAAACACGTACTGAAGTGGTGCAGAGAAAACTGTAAGAGAATTTTGAACTGAAAATTCCCGCAATTATCATGGAATTTTGAACTGAAAATTCCTGCAATTATCATTATGATAATGCTAGACTATATTTAAATTAAGATAACCATCTGGCATAAGTTATTATGAAGTTTTGCAATAGGAGTTTGGAAATCCTTCGACTTCCATGCCTTGGAGAGAGATCAATAGCTATGGAGTTTGGTAATCCTTCCACTTCTATGCCTTGGAGAGATCAATAGCTATGCTATTAGCGTTAATAGGCCACAACGTCCAAGTATTAATATTATTATATAGATCAATTTTTTAATGGTTTTTGGATGCTATTTTTTTAGAAACTATAATAAGTTGGAAAATTGAAATACTTTACAAAGAAAAACCATAAAAGCGGTTAAAAATACAATTTACCATTAATAATTTTAATACCTGAAGAGAAAAATTATTTTAATACCTGACGAGAAAAAGAAAATAAAACTAATTAAAAATAAAACCTATTACTCTCACACATTTATTTATGTAATAATATTATTTCTAATGACTTTATTATTGTTTTGAGTGTCATTGTTCAACATTATAAATGAAATTAGAAGGCCACATCTTAAACCAAACTGGGGGGCAAGAGGCTTGCAACCTCTGAGCAAGCTTCTATTTCTGTCCAGCCGTGGCCTATCACTAAACCTGTACAGTAATTGTAACTGACAATACTGATTTTTTTTTTAATTTGATGATGTAAGTTATTTCAATCTATTAAAACTAAAACAAAACCTGAAACGATTATGTTTGAAACAAAGATGTGGCTTGAGAGGTGTCAAATATATTTGAATCTCAAATTTTATTTTTCCTTATTAGATTTAACTCTTCTTTTCGTTTTTATTCTTTACTAAATTTAAATTCCCTTTCCAAAAAATAAAGAAAAATGAAATTCAAAAAAAGAGAAAAACAAAAGAGAAAAAAAGACGAAAAGAAGATATAATTACAAATTAAAGAAAATGAAATATAATTACACATTAAAGAAAATGGCGAAGTGCCACACAATTAGACATTCAACTCAATTACATTAAATTTAAATTACATTACGTATAGAACAGGGGAAATCTTTCCTACGCTCGTTTGCTGGTCCACACCTGAACTGTTTGAATCGAGCGTTAATTGATACTTAATATATATTTCTATTAATGAAAAACCGAAAAAAAAAAACAGAAAGTACTGAATGATCATCCCATCGTTGTGCTGCACTAAAATTCATGATAATGTTATACAACTAAATAATATTTTGAGGTCAAGAAAACACCACAAAAAAGTGTTGTAAAAGAATCAAAGGTTGTTTTTATAAATGCAATGATAAAGGTTAGTAAAGGGTAAATAAAAAATACACTTGGATTGGGAGGCACATCATTGTAATGGATTCAAAGATCTCGATGCCCAAAATGGTTCCACACAAAATGGATAGACAATACAGAGGATCCTGTGCATGGAAAATCCATTACTTCTTCTGCGTCTTTTTGACAGATCCGTGTCTGCAACGTTTTTACAAAGCCCAATCTTACAGTTCAGACCAATGTACATCGAAAATATCTGCAAGAAGCAAGAATCTGTCCAATGACCAAACTTTTAATGGGAGGCTGATCCGCCTTTGAGTCTTTCTGATGGATAATTCAAATTACATGGTGTATTGTATTTCATAGCAAGTGGAAGATATTAGTAATGTTTTAGTGAGTTGGTTAATTAGTTAGGTTGAAAGAGGCATTGGATCTAATGGTCTAAAACATTTCATCCTATGGCTCAAACACTGACACAATGACAACTAGGAAAGCTGTTTTCAAATAATAACACCTTATGGCGTAATAAATAAATAAAAATAAAAAATAATATACACTAGAAATTGCACCACATGTTGCAAAGAAAACACCGTAAGGTTGTGGTATAGGAAACAATAGCATATATGAAAAAAGAGGTAGTAGGAACTTTCTCGGCTCCAACTGATCCTCCAACATAAGGGGTGGAGAATTATGTTTACTGGACCTCAAATCAAAATATCCATATTGGGAAATTGATGTGGAACAACTTATTTGTTATTTGTTGCATGTAACATGTGTTTTTTCATAATGGATGAGACATTTTGGCCAAAGTACTCAAAACCTCTATATGATGAAATCTGCATGTTTGTTGATTTTTTGCATGAAGGATGCACTTGGTTTTTTTTAACAAGTTGGGAAGACTTCACCCTTCCATGAAATTATTTTCTTCTATCACATTCGCAATGTTGAATTCGTCTAATAATACTCCTAGAACTTTGACTCTGCTCTATAGCTAGAATTATGTAATGGAATAAAAAATTATCACTATGACATGTACTTGACAAGAGATTACTAAGAAGGTTAAATATGGTAAATCCACCTTCACCTATCATTTCAACATAGAGCATAGAGTTATCTTAATCGTCAATTTTATGGATAAGAGACATTTGGGCCCTTTTTAACCCTTGGGGATGATTAATTAATCTCAGTTCAGATAATTTATATTAATAAATTATCTACAACCATATTTCCATAATTCCTCTTTGAATAACCAATATTCCACTTCTTTCGAACTTTTCACCTGAGTCAAAATAACAAACATCATGAATACCCAAAAGTAAGAAGAAAAAATCAGCTCATAATGAGGGAATCTAGAGACTTCTTTAAGGATCATAATTCAAGACTTTAGTGCCTTTTAAATATAATTTATTTTCCCATCAAATAAAAAGCAACAGTCAATTTTTGTAGTGACAAGAATGAGAATTTTTTTTAAATGTAATAACTCCCTTCCCTAGTGATAGTACATTTTTGTTTTGAAATGAAATTATTTTCCCAATCTTTTAAATAATAGATTCCTCCCCAAGTGACCATTTAGAGATACCTTTTTTCTCAACTAATTGCAATAGGTAAGTGTCTTCTGTCTAGTGTTTTCTGTGTCATTTAATTTAAGGGCAGAGGTAAAGATACTACTAGACAAAAAAGAGTTGAGTGACTGAATGTCAAATGAAAATAACATTGAGGAATCTCTTCTGATTTTCTCATGTGGGCCTTCTTCAATTGATGTGGTAGTAGGAACTTTCTCCTCCAAAATAAGTAGTGGAGAGTTGTGTTCAGTGAAATACACTCATGTAACTTTGGCTCCTCGTTACAATTGGAATGTTTCTCTTCCCATAACTCTATCTTGGGTTATAATTCTAGAATTTTCTTGTTTATGAATAAATTGTCTCTATATGACTATTGTCTCTCTCTTTTTGAGCACTTGCTTGAATTAGTGAGATAATGTAGCTCATATGGATACCAAAATCATTGAGTAACACATTTTCGGAAGAGTTCTCTTCTGTTTTTAATTATACTATTTGGTCCTCCATAGCCTTGTCAATGTCGTTTCCTTCTAAAAAATCATACATTCTTGATAAGTATCAATTGTCCTGCTTTTCTTATTCCATATACTTCAGATCTAAATGAATGGAACATGAGATAAGCTTCGTGACATTTTCCAAATTCCAAGATTTTTCATTGCACTTCTCATGTGTATCAGGGAAAATTGATTCCAAACATTCAACTTTATGCCTTTTTAGGGCTTGTTGTAAGGTTAGAAGCTTCTCTTCACCATGTCTCATTTCTTCTGTATCCTTGACTTTCATAAAAACAATTGTTACCGACCCCTTTAAAGGTAAATTTAGTGTTATTTAAGAAATGAGAATTATGAACATTCATCATTATTGCTCAAGATAAATAATGTCCTTTGAAATAATTTAGAAATTTAAAAAAGATCACATATTTTCAAAAAAATCATTATTAATTTAATTTTTTATATATTAAGAAACAATACTCATGAACTATAAAACAATTGTAACATAAATAAGATATAACAAAAAAACCATGTATTTTTGGAATAATAAAATGGTTGTTACAAAAATAATATTGAACAAGAAAAACTATGTATATTTGGATGTATGAAAATTTAGATACATTTTATTAAGTAAAATTTTAAAAGAATAATGGTTATAAACATTTAAAAATAATTTTATTAAATAATTATTTTAGATCCATAGTTAAGATTAATTTAGGCCATCTTAGTTCCCCCTATAAGGAAACTACATTCAACACTAATACCATGGGTCAATACCATTGGCTATATTTATAGTTTATCATTATTTTATTTTATTATTTTTATTTTTATTGTATTTTAACTTAGTTAAAATATTGATTACATTATGTCAATCTTCTTATTTAATTTCTTTTATTTTTAATTTTGTGTAATTTGACATAGTCAAAATGTTAAACATGACATTACAACCTTTCTATCATACTTTGTTGGTACATGACAAGTAAAACTATGTATATTTGGATGTAAGACTAAATTTTTAAAAGAATAATAGCTATAAACATTAAAAAATAATTTTATTAAATAATTAGTTTAGATCCATAGTTAAGATTGATTTAGGCCATCTTAGTTCCCCCTTATAAAGAAACTACATTCCACATGAATGCCATGGGTCAATACCATGGGCTGTATTTATAGTTAATTATTATTATTATTATTATTATTATTATTTTAATTGTATTTTGACCTGGTTAAAATGTTCATTACATTTGAGGTTAAAATCTAACAAACAATTTTTTAGTAACAACATTTTTACTTAAAATTCAGCAAAACCTAAATTCAATCTAACTTATTAAAAAGAAAAAAACTAACATAATAAAAAAATAACTAGGGGAGTTGTTTGAAAATAATGACGCAACTTAATAAAAAAGTAGAAGAAATAACTAACCAAAAATATCAGAATTAAATAGAGTAATTATAAATCTTAATCTAATATTATCATTCTATGAATATTTAATATTATTATTATATTCAAAGCTTAATAATAATCCCAAACTTTATTAAAATATGATAAGGATAAGGCCACACTTATAATGAATAAATAATCAATTAAACTTTGAATACAATAATAATATTAAATATTAATATAATAACAATATTAAAGTAAGGTTTATAAATATTTTTTCTTAATTCAAAGACCTTTTGAGCATTATCCTTTTGACATATATGTATATATATCAAATTTGTAAAATATATTTTGGTAGTAATCACATGTAATGGAACATTTTCGACGAGTTTCATCCAACCTAGTCTTGATGATGAACCACACTGGTTGGTTCGAAATATGTCGAAAATGTTCCATTGCATGTGGTTATTACCGTAAGATATTTTACACTTTTATATGATGGATCACAAAAGCGCATATTCTAACAATGTATATATATTATTTTTTTGAATTCTATTTTATGTTAATTTTTTTATTTTTTCTTAATGTCTCCCAATATATTTCATGTTTGTTAGCTAGATATCTCATTGTTCACCTATGTTTATTACTTTTGGTCCTTCATGATGAGTGAAGTTTTAAAATGTTGGATATTTCACTTCTACCCTAATTATAATCATTATTATTTTATTTTATTTTATTTTATTTTTATTTTTGTGTAATTTGACTAAATTAAAATGTTCAATTACCATAATATTACATTACATAAAAAAACAAATTATATTATAAGTATTTTATGCTAATAGGTTTTCGAGGACCAATAATTTTATTATATCACCTAAAAGGGAATCTATAGTTAAGGGAATTGAACTTGTGATGAGTGCCGCAACAAACCACCTCATCACCGTTTAACCAAGACCCCACGAACAATGGATTTCATATTCTTGATTTAATATAAATTCGAAGAAAAATTTTGAGTGTTCTTTTTTATCAAAGGTAGAGTTTGGGCCATACTAAAATTTTACTTATCTTTAAAAAACTAAAATCATTTTAATTTTATTAATTTTTTTTTTTAAATAACTGTATATATATTTTTAAATCAATTAGTTGTTTAGGATGACGATGATATTTAACGTCCACTGAGACCAATATTTAGTCTATCGGACCTAAACAAAAGATCTATTTAGTTTGATTTAATATTTTATTCCTATGCTCAAAAATCTTGGAGAGAAGCCACCCGAGCTCACTATAATTTTGACATATTAAAAGGCTAGGAAGGTCAGTATTGCAACAAGGATTATGAAATTGAGTTGTAATGTGGTTGTATGCAGGGCACTCTAAGAGGAAGTGATTTTCATCCTCGATATTCATATTCCCATAGAAATGGCACATCCTTTCCATACATGGTGTTTTAGGAACTATCCAACAACCTGTTTCACTATGGAGCTCATGAGATTTCATTCTAATATTGGCTATATTAATTTTCTTCTTTGAGCTAGTTAAAACAGAGAGATAATTTTGATCTTCTAGGGTGGGGTTGATGACCTCCTTATAATATCTTAATTTTATTTTAGCTTCTAGATCTTTCTCACACCACATTTTCTCTTTGAATTTAAGAGTAAATTTTTTTTAATGTTATTTATGCTTTGCAATGCAACATTCTCGTCGATCTCCCAATGGTTTAACCAGGCCCTGGTGTCTTTATACCAACCTCATTTAAGCCTTAGGTGGTTATCGATGGAATTTAAAGCTAGCTTAGGAAGTCTATCGTCTCCTATGCTATCAAGCTTGTGCTTGTACAACAGAAGCCTACTCATAGCTAGGCTCTCGATAGGGGAACGAACCACTTCTATAAGGAGAATAGGATAGGGTGTATTTCTTTTAATTTTAATGTTATACGTTATAAAACGCTTATGGATTTTCTCAATCTTTCTCCAGGATTCTCTAGAGATGTTGCAACCCCAAACCTCACATCCATATAAGATAACAGGAGTGACTAAAGTTTTAAAGAGGAACTTATTTCTATCCCACATTAAGAGGTTTGTCGTTTTACAATTATTTTCTAGACCAAAATAAGCTTTCCACCCCCCATTAACCCTCTTCTTAATGTTATAGTTCCAGTTGAGCTTGTGATGAATATCAGTTCCTAGGTACCTGTAAGAAGAAACTTCCTCCAAGTTACTATTGTCATACATAAAATTAGCATAACTGTCCTTCTTGGATTTGATAATCATAACTTTTGTTTTTTCAGTGTTAACAGAAATACCCATGGTAGAGAAAAAATCCTTAAGAAGTATAAGTTGCTTATCAAGATCAGATGGGCACCTTGTGAGAAGAAAAATATCATCAACATAGAGAAGAAGGATGAAGAATATCCAAGCTAAGATCGTGCCAACAAATCCCGCTTCCTCTAAACAACCTTCTAGCTTGTCGATGTAAATTCCAAATAGTTTAGGCGAGAGGGGAAAACCTTGTTTAACTCTGATATTACACTTAATATCTTTTGACCACCCCTCATTGCTCTTTATCTTGGCAATTACATTCTCATATAACCTTATAGAGGCTGCTCTTAGCTCGAAAGGAACATTTACCTCTTTTAATCTATTCCATAGGATATTTTTAGGAACCGTATCGAAAGCCTTTCTAAAGTCCACAAAGCAAAAGAAGAGGTTGGATTTATCATTGTCGCATTCCTCCACAATGATCCTAAGCGTAACGAGGTGTTCCATTGTTGAGTTCTTCCTTCTAAAACCCGCCTAGCCTTTAGCCCACTTACCTTCACTTTCAAGCCAAATTCTCAACTTCTTTTCCAAAATAATACCATATTACTTGGACAAGAGAGGGTTGATCATAATTATCTGATAATTAGAGGGGTTATTTGTATCCCCACTTTTTAAAACAGGGATAATGAGGCTCTCAGTCCAAGGTTTAGGGAAGCCTTTCTTGAGCGCTTGGTTGAAAAGCTTATGGATGTGGGGGATGAGGACAGGACCTTCAATTTTTAAGATTTCCGCATGGTAACCTTCAATGTCTTTAGTTTTCCCATTTTCTAGATGTTTAACCCCAAAATCAATGTCTTCTAATGAGAAAAATTATTTCATTGTGAGCATGGTTCCAAAGTTATCATTTTCATTCGGAGATTCACAAAGCTTTTTAAGGTAGAAATTCCAATCGTGTAAAGAAATTTTATTATTATCTTTAGCTTTCTTAGTTAGAATCTGCCTCCAAAATTTCTTGGGCGCCACCTTAGAGAGGTGGAAGATAGTCTCTTGTATTTTATGAATACATTTCCTTTTTTTCCTTTTATTTAGGGCTTTGTACATTTTTATCTTTTCAATTTTGAGATATTCATCAACAACTTCCTTAATTGATCTCCTTGCACTTTTCCAATCTTTTTCATACCATGGGTTGCTTTTTCTATTTCTTTTATTACTTTAGAATTCAATTGGATGAGCCTCATACTGCCATGATATGTAGTTGATTCTCACCACTATCACTATAACCCCTAGGTGAACAACATGATTGCCACAGAGTTGATTATGACATCTACTACTATCGCTCCTAGCTGAAACAATCTTCCCCCAACACCTGGTACACGAGTAAATCTAGTGAGTTTGAACCTAGAATTACTCTCATATTGGCAAGATATGGGGCTGATTCTGACCACTACCACTATAAACCCTAAGTGAATCATGACGCCCCCACGTGTTTGATTATGATTGGAAATTTATGGATGGCTAGTGCTTGCAAGAATGTTGGCATTGATGTCAACCAAGTCAGGATGGAGGGTTGTGGCAACAGATGCTAGCATTTGATATGCTTCATGTGTCAAGATCAGGGGGATTCGTATGGTTGTTGCAATGTTTGGTTGAGAATCATCATAATAGCGGGATTATTGGAGAATCCATAAAATGATGACTGTGGTGGTTGGGAGTCCATGATTCAAGGCACAAGAGAAGGGCCAAGGTGCAAAGAACAAAACTTATTTTACAACCATTTCTCAGATAGAAGATCGATTAAGAGATAACGCCATGACCTCTCCACTAGAAATTGTTATGAAATATATTTTCTATGGTGTCTTGAAGTCTACAAATGACCTTCTGGATCAAAATTTATCGATTTTCGAAGTTAGGATATTGAAATCCTAAGAAGGTTGAAATATTAGAGAAATTTGGTACATTGGGACCCCAGGAGGACAAAATATCATGGGTTTAGAGTCTTAAGAATGGGATATCAGAAAGGCATGGGATATTAGAATTTCTAAGGTTGGGGCAAAGCTCGAAATATTGGAAGCAGGAAGCCATCAGAACATTGGAGGTTGCAGCAAGTTGGAACCTCAAAAGGTGGAGGCCATTGAATACTCAAAGTTTTGTATGTCCTTATAATCACAATTATTTGAAAGTGATGAGGTTTGCCTGCAATATGAAGTACATAGGAATTCATTTAAAAACGACGGATGAAGGGACCCTTTCTCTCTCCTCCAAGGACACATGGAAGTAGATGATTGGCCTTGAGGACATGACGTGGAAGATGATGTGAGCATGATGTGGCTGTACCAATGACAACTGGAAGTCATATTCAAAAAATTTGAGTGGCCTAATGGGAAAAATACATATACAAAGGAATACCAATTTGGTTCGCCATAGTATCCTACTTTTTCTCTTGGTCCTCTACTATTCCATAGCTTCCCTCAGCCCCACACGAAAACACAGTATACTCTACACACTCTGCAACATCCCATTATACTAATCCTACTTCTCTTAGCTGCATATACTTTACTCTCAGCCTTCTATTGTGTAGGCTCTCTAGAACCCTCTACTTTATTCCAATGCTTTGGCTAGTTTCTTAGCTTTTGCACACTCTGCTCCGCACTCTTTAGTACATATAAAACAATACTATATTCCCCACATTCTTCAATGTAAATCACTAGTTTTATTCCTCTGCTCAATCTCCCTCTCCTGCCTCTCTCCATATTGTCCAAGTGTACCTTTGTATGGCTCCTTCATCCTATTGTTGTGTTTGATGCTTGAATTATTCTACTGTGTAAACATGAGGATGGGTTCCTGAGTTCCTCACCAACTCTTAGTGTGATTCTCCATGTTGAGAATTTAATCTCACTCCACCTCTACACTCTAATGAAGCTCCCCATGCTTCTTCATGGCTTGAAGAGCTTGACTCTACTTCAACATGGTTTCTCTATACCTTATTTAAGTCTATAAGGTGTGCATGGGATATCAAAGGTTGCCTTATTTCAACATCAAGACATGCCCAACAATTCCTCTATGAGAATCATGGTCCTTGTCGCCTTAACCCAACAATCTTTGTACTTTCCACTAACTCCATCAACCAAATCCTTTGGGTTGCATTTACTCTTTGGTTTCCAACCCATTCATCCTTTAACACTCTATAGAGTAGTATCAAAGCCTTGACATATCATAAATTTACTAAGAAAGACGTTACGAAAGCACAAAAAATTTAGATTCCTTTAGCTCCTTCCTACTTAAGCCCCTTATCATTTTCCAACATAGGAACCGGCCTGTGGCGGCTCATATAACAATTAAGTGCTGAGCCTTTAGGAACCTGTGCCTATATCCTAGTATATTTTCTCTCCACCTTTGATTTTCTGAGATTCCACAACCGAATTCCATTTAATAGAAGCCGCCTCAACTATAACCCTTAGGTGAAGCAATTCAGCCCAAAAAATCTTACATAATATATCATTTTAACACTTATCACCAATTAACCTAAGCATTTTTTTTTAACTTTTAATTATACATTAAATTAATGTATTTATATACATTACAAAAATATGAGAAACTTATTAACATTTGGTACATAATTTTAATAAAATTTCAAGAATTATTTTAAAATGTGAAAAGTTTTTTAATTATATATATTAATAAAGAGATTAAATCACCCACAAAAAACTATCAATGCCTCACTTCTACATTAGTGTATGCTGAATTTTTTTTAAGTTATCTTTAGATAACCTCGTACTATGAAGAATGAAGTATACTTTAATTCATATGAAACTCCAAAAAAATCCTAAATTATTCCATTTAAACATATTAGGAATTGTAATACTCTCTACCACCCCCTTTGAATTCCCAAGGCCAATGGGAGGTGTTACTTTCAACAAAACTCACTCTTCTAGTCTCATTATGAAGATAAGAATACTAAATTTCTTCTCACCAAAAGGGTGTAGAACTCACTTTGGATAACACCATCATGTTCAACTTGTGAAGAGGTTTTTGGTGATATAAATTTTCCTCAATCTCACCTCTAGATTGAAAGTTATGACCATTTGAATATTGGGCCCCACAACCCTGCCATATTAGCAAGGATTTTCCACGCCACACAAATACCTCATGTGAAGTCCATTATGGAACCCTCAATGTCACAACACCCCACTGTCATTGTATTGTATGCCCATTCTTATGAATGGAACTAATTCAAGCCTTTGCGGTGTGTCATACATTTTGGCACCAACTAAAAAAGATCAATTTTTGTCCCACAAATTTTTCTACCCATGCCCATCATACGAATACATAGATTCAATATCATCCATTTGATGAAAACGACATAAACCATTTTATGCACCAAGAAAATTTTCTTGGCTTAAACCCAAATCATTTTTTCACTCGATATAATCTACAACTGTCAAATCCATTGGATGATCATTGTTATATCATATCTGATTGTAATTTCCTATTTAACCCTCATGCAGATTTGAGCCTGATGCACTATTATTTTTTTATGGAAGTGGTAGTATCACATAAGTATTCTAGTCTCTAAGATGTTTGAGAGGACAAGGAATATCCAAACTCCAAAACTGAGAAATATTTTCGAAAGAAAACACTTAGAAACTTCTCAATTAAATTTATTGATCAATAATGAAAAAAGTTCCTAAGTCTAAGTTAAAACAGTTAATTAATTAATGAATATTATCTAAGGAAATTGATTTTTCTCTAGATACTTCTAGAAAGTGACTTGATGGAGTCTAAGATGATTAAAGTTGTTGATCGCGATTATCTCTTTGTCATTGATGCTCTAGCAAAATTTAATAAGAGAAAATAAAAGGGGATTATGGAAGAAAATATTTAGTTTACATGTTCTAGCTTATGAGCAAGGTAGTTTAATTTGCAAAGTTTGTAGTATTTATTGAGGGAGAAGTTCAAGCCAAGGGTAAGAGAGTAGCAACGGTTTTCAGTACTAAGAATTTTGATATATATTATTAAGAGGTGTTCTATTTCTAGATTCAAGGAAGGAAGGTCGAATTATCGAGTAGGGAGGTCCTATTCGATAATGTGAGTTGCCTAGTTTTCCAATGGGAGTGATCAGAAGGAGGACCAATTCAGTAGCTAGCATCTAGATCTATTACTAAGAGGTTGAGAGAAATGTTTCCAAAGCTGTAAAGAGGAATGATGATTCATATAGAGGTGTTATATAGATATAATTAACTTTCTCCAACACGAAATGCTCATTTCCCATCCAACAATGTGAATTAGTGGGGAAGTGCATGTTTTTTAGAAAGGCCTATATCGCGTAGCTCTAAGGGAAAATAAATTTCCCAGTATAATTCTAGTGGAGATAATTTTTCGAAGGATTTCATTTTGGGAATTGAGTTTTAACTCTTTATATTTGTTGCATAATAGTAAAATCCTCATCTACTACACATGTTTTCCCTTCAGAGTTTCTTTTGGAGAAAATTGTCCAAAAATAATGTTGTTATTTTATTTTGTGTGTGCACCTATTTCTCAATTCCGTAAATTTTTTTTGCAACATATTTTGATTGGTGAAGAATTGAAGTGTGAATTATTCACTATTTTTCATTTATAATTTAATATAAGAGAGATAAACTCTATTTATTAGGAGAATAATTTCTAGTTATTCTAATTCAATGAATTTTCACATGGTCTTAGAGCATTAATATCAAATCTAAGGCTCAGAGGAAAAATGAAGATATATCATATAGTTTCAGAGAGAGATCTAAAGCATTACTTCCAGATCTATGTAGGCCATCTGTGCAGTGAAAATTACAGTAAGCAGGAAAATCACTTTTTGGTTCATGATGAAGGAAAAGTTTGATTTTCTATAGAAGGAAAAGAAATGGGTAGTAGGAATTGTAGAGAGGGTTGCTAGTGAACAGATCAAATGATTCATGGATATGATATAGTGAGGAATATTTGCAGCAAGGTCTTTGTAGTTTCAAATCAATGCATGAAAGGAATAGAAAAGAACACAGAGATGGAAATTCCTGTGAAATTCTCAGAGGGTTTAAAATTTTTGTAGTTGCAGGAAATGAGTCCATGACTTTCATCATCAAAAGGTAGTAAAGGGATTTCGAGTCCAATGATTGTGAATTTTAGGGTTAGGAGTGCATTTACCAGATTCGACAAAGGACATATGGAAGGTAGTGCGAGTTCTTTAGAACAAGAATAATAGGTAGTGTGAATCCCAAGAATGATAATAGAGGTAAGTGCAAGAGCATATCTGAAAATTTTCATCAGAGAGTGAAAGTAAAGAAGGAAGACCAATGAAATGACAAGGAGATTTCTAGTGTATAGTTCTCCAGTTTATGTGAGTTTGACATAGATGGCCATAACAAGACACAAATATCAAGACTCTAATTTTTGTGTCTGGAAAGTCAGGAGGCAAGTCTTATTGGATGAGCATGGCGTGAAGGAATTTGTCACAAATGTAATGGAAAAGCTAACAAATCCACAACATCTCGCAACCTTCAAGAAATATATGGCCAATATTAAGAGGATGACCCTAGATAGAGTTCAGGGTCATATTGTCCCACATATTGCAAATAAGAATACATCAAAGGACATGTGGGGTGTCATTGTGAAGTTTTAAGAAGATTCATTTAAGAGTAAAAAAATGATTCTGAAGGAGAAGATGAGGTTAGTTAAAATGTAGAAGGCTAAGGATGTTACATCTTGTCTCACTAGGATTTAGGGAATTATAGACGAATATGAAAATTTATGAAATAAACCTTTAGATAGTGAGGTGGTCCACACAACAATAATTGGGTTCTCCAAGGAGTGGCGTAAATTTTTCCAAGTGATATATATTAGGAAAATTAATTAATTAATGGATATTAATTGAGGAAATTAATTTTTCTCGATAGACTTTTGGAATGGTGGCTTGAGAGAGCCAAAGATGATCTAAGCCATCAATCATGATTAGATATTGGTTTTTGACTCTCTAGTGATATATTATAGGATCAATTGAAAGAGGATTGCAAACGACATAATTTACAGTTTACTACAATTTACAATTTACAACATCAAATTCCCTAGATTGATATATTTAGTGAGAGTGCATATAGTAGTAGGGGTTTACAATAGTGATAATTCGTAGAAAATTTCTTAGGAATTTTTTCAATTTTTAGAGTCAGGGAACGAAGGTTTAATTATCAATTAAGGAGTTTGTTCTTCGTATTATGAGTTCCCTAGTTTTCTAGTGTGAGCTGACGAAAGGACGATTGATTTAGCAAGTAGTGTCCAAATATATTCCTGGGAGGCTAAGAAAATTATTTCCAAAGGTAGAGGAAGGAAACAAGACTCACTTGGAGGTTATCTGAGGGCATAATTATTTTTATCAAGCCATCAGTGGACATTTCCTATCCAACAATATGAATCAGCTCGAGAGTGTGAGTTTTCTAGAGAGAGCTAGATCCCGTAGATGTGAGGGAAAATACTTTTCCTTTTATATTTCTAATGGGGAAAATTATTGTAGGATTTCCATTTGGGAATACATTTATAATTATCTATATTTGTTGCATAATAATAAAAGCCTCATATTATAAACAAGTTTTCCCTTCAGGGTTTTTGAGGGGACAACTATCTACAAATAATTGTGTCATTTTATTGTTTGTGCATCTATTTCTGATTTTCGTAATTTTTATTTATGGAAAATATTTCTATTGGTGAAGAATTTAAATTTGATTTATTCACTATTTGTCATTAATAATTTAATAGAAGACAAATAAATTATATTCATTTAGGAGAATAATATCTAGTTTCTGTAGTTCAAGGATTTTTTAAATACACAATCTCAATCATTGGATCAATAGACCATACACACTACCTCCAACCTCTGTCTTTTAATGCCACAATAACTCAACCCCCATGCCACCCAATTGCATAGCGCCATGCTGCCATCATGATTTCATTAGGGTGACATCACCCATCCACATGGCATCCTGTAGTAGTTCCATGTGTCATGCAAAACCTTGCCACTTTCCCATTCAAAAGGGCCAAACCCACCCACCATGTATCACATTGACAATGTGCCACATATTAAACTATGCCTTGTCACAAGGACACATCACTCATGTCCTATGTGGCATTGACCACCTTTTCTAAACCCTTGAGCCCCACTAGTTCCTAGGCCATAATGAAAATAACAATTTCTCCTTTAACAAAACAAGGGCATTTTGTCCCAACCTTTTCCAATAGTGCTAGTGCACTCACAAAACAGGTGACCCTTGTCTTCCTTCGTATCATGATAGAAATTTTGGTGGTACACAACAAACATTTTCCTATCCCGCACCTCCTTTTAGTTGTAGCCACTTCTTCTTGAAGTCCCTTAATAACCTTGGCATGGTCTGACATGAAAATCTATCACATATGATAGAAGCCTTACAATTATGCACCCTTATCACTATGTTCCTACTGTAAATTTACAACTTAGTCATTAAACAATAGTTTCTTATCTCGCAAAGTGCATCTATATTTTCTAAAACATAGACGTATCTGGAAACTGATGTCAACAATTCTATGTGAACCAACTTAAAATTCTTTAAGAATTGAGTGGTATTTTGAGCCATTATCTTTGACAAGAAATATGCACCATTAATACAATAAGAATAGGTTCATCATTCCTTAATTAACATCTAAAGCATTCAACATAGACACAATAGGGAACTAAAACTTTATGCATGCCTAACATCAAGCATGGTTAGTTTCACTGATTTGCAGTACCATATACAAATTGGCCATAGACCTTCACTATATATATATATAACAAATTTCTGTATCATTTATGGCATAAAAAAAATCGAAGTCATCGACAGTGAGAGTCAACTGAACTTAGAATTGATCATAAATAGTATATAGGTATCCATCCATTTAGGAGATTATCAATAGTCACAGGGACCTATAATCTCCTCTCAAACCATGACAAAAATAAGAAAATAAGATCATCATAAGAAACCAAAAATACATCATTCCTCCATAAGAAATATCGATATATTCATTATTATAACCCAGAACAATAACATTGAACATTCATAAAACAAAATAATTAAAAGTAGATACACTTATATTTATAAATTGATTACAAGAAACTGGGAGAGGGACTTCAACTCTCCACCGAACAGTTGGTCACCCACACTTCAATATTTCTTGTAGTTGACGATGCCCGAGTGAGATTCAGAGTCTAAGGAGTCAAGTTATTATAAGTTCTCTCATCAACGACCAATAAATAGATGGAAAGAAGAAAATTTCATTTTCGAGGTGATTTATCAACATGCCCTAGCTACTACACCATAGTGACTCTTTTTCCAATATAAAATGAACACCAATACTCATCCAAGGATCAATGAGTTTGAGCTTAGTTCTAGGAGAATGAATATATATATTATTAGTAAGGTTGATCACCTGAATTAGTAGTAAAGGAGTGAAGAGTGCATTTCCAAAATATTTATTAACATATTGAGAAAATACCTAACTGGGCTATCGATTCCAAGGCAACCCATTTATGTGTTTATCAATTTTTTCAATGAATTCCTAGGTGTCTCAACCTATCAAGTAGGTCATCAACCTCAACTAGTATCCCAGTGGTTTATAAACCACAAATCTAGCCACTACCTAGGTGTGTATGAACTCTTTGAGAAGGCACTTAAAAGGTTTATAAGCCACGGCTAGCACCTAAGTGTCTCAAATCCACTGAATTATCTCTATCTGATCAATTCATTGGCACATTCATAGGCAACAATAATAAAAGGGTAAACCATCTAAAATAGGACTGAAAACTATCACAAGTTATCTCTTTTTGTAATGTTCTCATATGATATGAACTCATGCACTGCATTCTCTTTTCAAACAATCTCTCTATCTTGTTAAACTCCTTGAATCCATGCCCTCACTTGTCTGAATGAATGCCTCCATAAGGACCCTAATTTATCTCCTCTTCAGCACCTTCTCTCCCATTGGGCCTTTCCTCTCATACCTTTCTATGTATGTTGACCACACCCACATCTCTATGTGAACTGAGTCTACATGCCTTTACTTTTACTCAGGGTTCTCGCTCCCAAAATTCAATATTCCACTAGCAATGCCATAAATCCATTAGGGATTTTGGTGGTCAAAAAAATTCAGTGGTTTGTTCTACACACAATTGCCCCTCCTCATTCCTCTGAATCTGTGTCCATTTCCCTCAGCCAATCAATTTTTCACATTTCTATGTTATTTACATGAATTACAGTTCATAGAAATATTTATAAGAGGGATTAGAAAAAAGGGCTAACATAACCAAGTATAATAATCGTATTCTTAACGAATCAAAAATAATTTTAGTTATCAAAATTTATTAATTTTTTTAATATTAAATTATAAAATATATATTTTAGAATAATATATGTTTTTACTATATATATATATATATATATATATATATATATATATATATATATATGTATGTATGTATGTATGTATGTATGTATGTATCTATATATATATATATATATATATATATATATATATATATATATATATATATATATATATACATTTGTTATATGACTATAAATTTTCATTTTTATTTCTTTTAGTAAAGGATTTGACAACTAGATAGGTTTTATATTAGCACACATGATGGATTACCACCACTATTACTATAAAAATTAGATGTATTTCATGAGATGAATGAAAATATGAAACCTAAAATGGTAAGTAGCATGTATGAGTTTGGAAGCAGAGAAGAAATGTAACCCTACAATCATAAGGATATCCATGAAATAGTTGCCAATAATTCCTAACATAAAGAGTAAGAAACAAATATATAGAATTTGATGATCAAATATTATGGTTCGTATTAGAGGTATTTAGCAATGCAATACTAATTCCACTCCGTATGATACCAAAGACAATGTAGTTGGGGTAAATGTTTCAGTAATTGGTTAGATATTGTCTCTATGTTTAAGTAAGAGATTTTCAATGGAAGGGGTGTTGAGTTAAGGAATAAATGGTGTAATCCAACATTGAGTAATGACACTAGATTTAAAGGTCCTTAATTAGTATTTTTTTTTAATATGTTGTAAAAAATGTCCACCAATATTCAAAAAAGGGTAGTTAAGACAGTAGTGGGAAAATTATTACCTCAATTACAAATGAGATATATCTCATTGTACCTAAGATAAGATATGGTGAAAATACACTTTTCATAGGAAATTTCATGTTGTGGAATACTAATGATGTAACCACCTTCATGGACAACATGTTTGATTCAGATTGGATCATGATATTTTTCATCATCCATCTTGGTTATTTTAGAGTAGAATTAGGTCCCATTTATGTGAATTAGGCTTTGAAACCTTTTAGAAGTTATAAAACAACCTTTTTTACGGGGTGAAACTTTGTTACTTAAGTGTTGCACCCCTTAATCTCTTAAATATGTATATACCTTTCTAATGTTGTAAGAATAATCTCAATGTGTGTCCATATGAGCAAATTATGCCATCCAAAGTTGAATTTACAAATTTATACAAGTTATATTTTTAATTATATATAAAGTTAATTTCCCTAAATAAGATGTTTACTGAGACGAAAGGGGGGGGGGAGAGAGGGTGGACTTCCATCATCTCACTTTTCTAAATGACTAGGGGACATGGAAACATGCCTCCATGATAAACTTAATATATATGATACAAAAACATGTATAATTTCATTCAGTCCAACATGAATGTGGCCCATAGATGTTTCTCCTGTGTTACCTATTAACTACGTTCTCACTCATGCGGTTCTACAGCAAGGGAATAATTTAACCATGGATTCAATTCTTCCATAACATTCTATGTTTCACTCTTCCCTAGCCAATGGGAACTGTAGCCTACCAGTAGGGACTCGCAATAATTCACCTCATGATTTTATATTGCCATGTTCTTCGATGCTCCGATTAGGGTAAAATCAACCTCCCTAGTTGGAAAATTCCCAATTAAAGAAATTTTCATTATCCCTAGCCCAATTGTTCTATAGTGTTATTTTCAAAACTTTTTTTCTATATTTTTAGTTCCATTCTAAATTTATCGCCCTTCTACAAATTGGAGAGATTTCTAGCCACTCCTTTGCTTGGGCGTCTTCATCACCAAATTTTTTCTCCACTCTCTAGGAAACCAATTCCTAGTGTAGTCTTCCTATTTTTCTCTTAGTGTCTGATATTCCTCTACTAATTTACCCCCCAACCCTATTTTCTCATTATAACCCCTTGTGCTCCCCTCTCTATCCTCCTTTTCTCATCTTTATGCTTAACATTTTCATAAACCCTAGGACCTCCCCTATTGAAACTCTCCTTGGATAAGTATTCATTTAATTTTTCTATCATTCTCTTATGGTATTCCTCCCTTTATTTGGTGGTTGTGGCTACTGGTACCCTTTATTTATCAATATTTTAGCAATGATCATATTTTTCATGCACTTGTGACATGGTGCTCTATGAGTTTTCTTGCTTCTTTCTCTCCCTCTTAGATGACTGACTTTTTCCTTTATCTAACCCTTCACTCTTGCTTTGTCAGAAATCCTGTGTATAGAGGGAAGTGGCCTATTACTAGGGGTGGTCCCAGAGAGACAACACATGTATGCATCACTACCTAGAGGAATCTACCTCCTATTTACATGAATTTATGTCAGGGCCCATCAAGAAAGGGCTAACCTGTGAGGAGCGAGAAGGCTCCTCCCATAGAATTCACTTCTTGAACATGGAGGTTCATACTAATTTGGAATATTGGGCATTGACACTAGGAACACTCATGCTTGATTTAATCAATATGTGTATATAGTTGATATTTATTGCCTTATTAATTTTCTTTCAATAAACGTCCGTTGTACCATATGAGCATCTTGAAGACATCCTTCATGCCCTTGAGAACTTGCAACATCAGATGAATGACCTAGACCAACTAATGGAACACATATAGTAGCAGAATACCTGCCTTAATGGGCGAACTACTAGAGACAACAAATATCCCTTCCAAGTAACTGCCACAGACTCTAATCCTTCTCCATAAGTTTATGTCATGATCTTCTTATATTGGTCGTTTTCTCCTACTATCTATTTCCATGACCAATTTGGTCAGCTATTCATTTTCTGTCTATTAAATATTATTATCCTAATACTCATTTATCTCGTACTCACTAGGAAAAATATTTTTTTCTTTTAATTAAGTCTTTTTAGTAAAAAAATCACTAAAAACTTCTCAATATTATTTTGTAATCTCAATTTAAAAAAAAAAAAAACAATTTATCCCAAAAAAAATCAAATATATTAATGTTATTTATTTATATATTTAAATAATAATAATAATAATTACTGCAAATCTCAAGTATTTTAAAATTATCATCAAATATAGATAATTTTATACTCTTCCATAATAATCTACTAAACAATTTGAATACTTATAACCAAAAAATTCAAGAACTAACCGCGCATATTATCAAGGACAAAGTATTCCTTAATTCATATGAATCTTGAAAACAAACCTCCAATTTCGGGAAACCTACAATTTCGTCTTTTTAATATATTAAGAGAACAACACCATTATTAAAGATACCCTAAACCTCACATACTACCGAGAAGTATACTTTAATTCATATGAAATTTAACTTTATAAAAGGCTATATTCTTTTCGTTTAAATATATTAAGAAAACATTTCGCTTATAATCTTAACGAGTTCAGAATAATTTTATATATCACTAATTTAATTTAATTTAATTTAATTTTTATAATAAGAATAATTTATTATAAATAATTTTTTTATATTGAATTCTAACTATTTTTAAATAATATGTATTTTTAGTTTAAGTAAATAAATATAATATTTATTTAAAAACTATTGATGTTTATATTTTTTTTATTTTTTTCGAGACGAATTAACCACTATGTAAGATTTTATAGTGGTATGATAGTAAGTAGATTACCACCCCTACAGTCATTATTATTAAATAAATATAGTTTTAACAATATACTTATTTATCACTCTACAAACTTTATTTAAATTTAGAGTAATGCAATCATATAAATTAAAGATATAGTCTAACCAATTTGCTTTTTTTTTTTTGAAAATCATGGAAATTACGACAATATTTTAATAAAAACCATAGGTATTTTGGTAAATCCAGGTTATAGCTATCAAATTTCAAGATTTTGGGTGTTGTAGAGATTTTTGATGGTGGTGAATCAATTTTCACCATAAAAAACATGATTAGGACACTACTACAATATTTTTTTTTTTTTAATTTTCAGGATTCCCACCATTTTTAAATTCTTCTTCCTCTGTAACTCTGTAGACAACTCCTACTCCTAAATTAAATGGTTTATAAATTCCTATATGCATGAATGCATGATAAGCTCCAAAAAAAACTTACTTAACCATACATTTCACGTTGTTAAAGATTAAAAAACCATAAAAAATCAACTATAATTTAACAACATTATTATTATTATTTATGAAATGAATTTATATATGATTTAAACATATATACATCCCCATTTATCATGGAGGCTCTAGATTTATAAATAAGATTTGTCACAACAACATGGGCCAATACCATAGCTTATTATTAACACATTATTATAAATTCAAAATTCATTTCATATGACATATGCTCATATCACAATATTTTTAATTAATCAATTTAAATAAAATGACAAAAAATGCATAGCTACTTTTAAGATAAACCTCATCTTTTGATTTTGATTTCGTGTATATTAAATCTCAAACATTCATCTATTAATAACTAAATCAAAATTCTAAAAACATTGATCCTTTGAAGATGAACTTCAATTGTTGGCTCGAAAAAATTGACAAAATATGCTCATATGTGATTATCAACGAAAGTCACTTTATACAAATTATGGATCACAGAAGCCAAATTTAAAAAATCTAAAATCCTGTTGCAAAATAGACATATCTATTGCACAATTAATCTAATATTAAAATATTATATTATATAAAATTATAATTATAATTATTATATTGTGTGGAGAGGCACAAGTATTATCATGTCTCGTTATTTAAACATTTTTACGAGGTCATATTACATATAAATAAAAATCAAACTAAATTTAAAAAATCAATAATCATTATTATTATTAACAATGATCCGCGGGTGCGGGTGACAGAAGAACCATGCATGAAAAGAACCTCTCCCATGCTCGAGATGATGAATATCTACAGTGCATGCCTTCACTTGAAGTGGATCCACACTCCTGCGATAATTCACATGAGTTGAAAAAGACAAGGCAAAATGAAGACACACAAAGCTAGCAACATCACCTCTGGGGTACCTCTTTGCAAAAAACTTTTGAATGATTTCCTGGACAGATTGGCATTCGGCCATAATTTCAACTAGGAGGAGGAGGCCCCCACTCATGTAATGTAGAGAGGTAGAAGAGACTAAGGAAATCCACCATTGCGCACGAGGAGCACCCCTTGCCTTGCAAAACTGAGGCCCTTTCGGCAAAGGAGGTTGAGAGGGAAGACAAGAACGTTTGAATAATGGACTCAAAAGGCACCTGGATGAAATTCTCGGATGTAGAGTACCCGGTTGCTCCCATCCTCTATGCACCTGCTTCCAGGCCTCCACGTCAACCCACTGCTGAAGAGGAAGTCGTTTTGCAGGAGTAAATTTGTCCCATCATGGAGGAAGATCCAGATAGCAAGGATGATGTAGAAGGCCCATGACTACACAACAGCTCAACTATTCTTAGTTTTTTTTTTATGATAATTATTATCACAGAACCTCTACTTTCATTGGTCTGATGGCACACTTTGTAATCCTCTGTTTGATGTTTTTTCTGGGTTGGTTTCCTCCAAGGCAACCCCATACATGCGCAACTATGGGCTGGGATTAGTTAAGCGCAACTTACACTCAGCCTGTAGCATATGTACCGTTTTATTTTTGAATTAATATAGTTTAACCTCAATTACCAAAAAAAAATATTATTAACAACGATAATTGTAATTATTTATTAAAAAGTAAATCAATCTAGGTTTATCTTAACTTGGGATCTACCATGTGTCAACAAAGATCAAATATTTTCTGGTGCAAAATATCTTTTAGAATGAAAACATATATAATCCCTCTAGGAGCTTGGTAGGTATAGAATTTTCTTGCCAAGTTGGCTCATTTCTGAGATTACATGAGGCTTGACTTGTTCCTTGAGAAACCTCAACCCAATTGCATCTAAGCCTTGAAAGTCAACGGGGACCATGCCTGACCAACCTAGGCCACACCAACCCTTAACATGACTAAAGTTTCACCTACGAAATTTAGAACTATGAACATTCACATCACAAAATGGCATAACACCCATCACTGTCTATTCTACACCCTTTAGGAAATAATATTAACATTAATTCTAAGTTACAAAATATTTATACATATATGAAAATATAATAAATATTTTTTACTAAAATTCTAAATTTTAAAATTTCAGTAATTAATATTCCCTAATCGATTTAAAAGAATTTATAAAAAACTAAATAAAATTTAAATAAAATCAATATAACGAAAATCCAAATCTAAATATATTTAAAGTACATTTTAAAAAACTGTAATTTAATAATATTTAATTCATTAATTTTTAAAAGTATTTAAACAAAATTGGTCTTCTTTTATGTGAGATAGATTTTGTAAATCGATATTATTAATATATTCAATATCATAATGCTTGCCGTTGAGTTTAATTATTTCTTTAGTTTGAATCCTTAATACTAGTGTTCTTACATAGATGTAATTGGATTCGCTTTATATTTACTATTCTCATCAAATTCAGTATCATGTCACATCATATGATGTAAGTTCTTCTTTATACGATACTTTTCAATAATCTTCCTTGTCGCTGTAAAACTCTCCCCTCGTGACCTGCTTACAATTTTGTTTTAGATTGTTAATGTCAATCAACCCAAAAAAATATCATATCTCGTGGATTCTAAGTCGTTATAAGTGTGATCTCCTTTGTCGTGGACTAAAAGTCGTTCTTAAATATTACTTATTTTATATTTCACAACATTTTCTATATATTTTTCATCGTTATTATTTTAAAAATAATGACGTTAAATATCATTATTTATTTATTTTTAAACATTAATGATTTAATTTTATGTTATATATTATTATTTTTTTATGTTACATATTATTATTTTTAATTAATAAAAAAATAGACATTAACAAATTCGATTTTTTAAGGTGGATTTTTTTTTTGTGTGGAGTAAACACTTATGAGGGATTTGATGGGTAACTTTTCATTGGGAGTGCATTAACAATACACCTATTCATTGTCAATCAGAAACCTT
Organism: Pinus albicaulis; assembly: GCA_034641835.2. NCBI lineage: Eukaryota > Viridiplantae > Streptophyta > Pinopsida > Pinales > Pinaceae > Pinus > Pinus albicaulis. Next base: position 409,244,910 of record CM076578.1, on the reverse strand, counting down.
ATGGGAAAGATAGTTTTAAATTGATTTAAAATTTTTATATATTTCTCTCTCAAGTAGAAAAACCCATATACTCGTTATTCAATTGTGAATCGAAATATACATTGAATGTTTAGAAACTCACTTGCGAAAAAACCCTATCGAGAAAATCTAATAGTAAAAACCTCATACCAGTAGTGTTAGCCTCCAAAATGTTCCAAGGCTGAAAGGATATTGATGGAGGTAACCTCAAATGAAGCTTTTAGTTTGGTAGCTAGCCCTACTAAACTAGAGAGGGCTCTGTCTATGAAAAACACAGCTAAGGGTTTGACTGGTACAATAATGGATTTTAGTCTAGATAGCTCAAATCTAGGGTTTTGAAAGTTTTAGGGTTTTTCTGCTCGATCAGAAGCGAAAACCGTTGAACTAGGTCAAAGTATCAAAGGTTTCAGTTGCAAGAGATATAGAGGAGCAAGGTATCCATGCTTTTGTGATGACTTTGGAGTTTGTCGGTGTAGTGTAGGGTTTGAAAGACAAAGAAGATCTTAATGAGCACATGCACCATGAATTCATTAACCAAGAAGATGAAATACAAAAAAAATGATTTCCTAACAAAATAGAGCTTTAATAAAATAATTATCCTTAAAAATTCTTATGAAAATCACTCAAGGTCAAAGATATGGTAAGGAGATAAGTCTATCATTCTTCTAAAACTATAACTAAGAGAAAAAATTATCACAAACTCACAACAGGAGACTTCCTAAATAATAACTCCAATTGTCCTTTGATTTCCTGTAAAAAGTGATGAAGTACAAGCTACAAGGCTTCCACCCTTTGATGTACAACCATCAAAATGACTAAAAACTAGATACATATACACTAAAAAACAACTTCCCCTCTCTCAGGGGTCAGATCCCTCATTGTAGGAAAAACTCACAAGAATCTCTCAACAAAACACTAAAGAGTAGGGATGTTAAAACAAACCCTCCATTTAGATTTTGATTGACCTTTTCCTCATTAATGAGGTTCGAAATTACATCAAAATTACCATTACAATCTTATTTGCATCATATTGCATCATGTCAACATAAAACTAGATAAATTACATTATCAAACTGAGAAAAAACTTGAAATTTGAACAAATAGGAAAAAGCGTAGCAAAAGCACAATGCCCAGCTTGTGAGGGACTTTTGAAGGCCTTCCCATGCTCCACATCCAGTTCTGAAAGATGCTATGGAAATATGAGGATGTCTAGTTGACATTATACACCTCAAGAAAGCAACATGAATTCTCCATGATAGATAAAAATGAATTTTCTGATAGCTACTCCCAAAAGCGCAGTGCCTAGTCCAAAGCAGTGGAAGAAAAGTGACACTTTTTCATCCTTTTGGAAATTTTATCTGAATTTGTTTGCTGACATGGCTGCAAAAGTTTATAGTTGTGATGTGCAAGTCAAGATCTATCCAACAAGGTAGATTTTTTAGAAATAAGAGGTATGAGGAAAAAGTGCAGTGCCAAGGTGCTATGGTTTTGGCTGAAATTGATATTCCTTTGTAAGCCAAAAACACCAAAAATTCAAAAGTTTTCTACAAACATAGGGCTAAAAGGTAGTTCCATATATCTCTAACCATAATTTTTTTTGAAAATTTGATAGATTTTTTTTTTTCTAACATGCTATGAACAAAAAAATCCCCTCATTTTCAAAAATACTTTCCCATTTGATCAGAATCCAAGTTTTAAGTTGGTCATGAAAAATTGGAAAAGTGTAGCAAAAGCACAACACCATATTGCAAGGCACTTTTGATTTCCTTCCTAACATCCAAATCTAGATTTGAAGGTACCATTGGAAAAAATAGGATTTATGCTACAGAATAGAGTCATCAAGCACTACAAACACCTTCTCCAAACCCCTAAAAAGATTACTTGAAGTCAAGTTGTCCAAAAGTGCAAAAAACCTCCTATAGAAACTGTAATTTGGGAATTTATCTCAAATCCTAACACCTGTACATAAATTTAGGTGGTTTTTTCCCTTTCTCTACAATGGAACAAAACCTCTTTCATGTTTTCCAAATCCATCTTCCTTACTTCATAAAGTAATTTTGAAGTAGAACTGTCCCTGTGTGCAATGTAAACCCTGGGCAAGTAATATCTTGGAAAGCTGAAGCTATGAATTCTAAGACCTTGGCATACTGATACCTACTGATCTGGCCTCCCTTATGCCTCCTTCTCTCAGTGGTTTTAGAATTCATAGTAAACCCTAGCTCAATGGGAGAAAACTAGGGTTTATTTTCGGGAAAAAGAGGGGATTTCACAAGTTTTAGGAATGAAGGGAGATGAAGGGGTAGGCATACTCTAAATTCTTGAGAAAATTTAGGGGGATATGGATAGATGTTAGGAAGTAGGGAGAAGTGAAATTTCAGGGAATGAATGAGGGGAAGGGTGTCAAAAGGCGAAAACACAGTGCTAGCCTAGGAAAGTGTAGTCTAGGCTAGGGTTTCTGGGTAAATAGTAAAAATGAGGGATAGGAGTGATGGGAAGTGATTAGGAATGTGTATAATAGTTGATTCAAGGTGTGTGAGCTTCAATGTTATGGTTTTACATATCACTTTGTCAATGACAACATGAAACCAAGAAAATATATTGATTGTTTACTTACATGTTTCCAACTAGTGATTCCTCGATTCTTCCAAGCACAAAAGGAACACAAAATAGGTGTTTTGAGGGCCCACATACTTTTATATGATTCACTATAACTTTTAGTTGCTGAATAATTCCTTTGAAATGAGATATTTGTGCCTCCTTGAAGAAAACGTAGCACTATGGCAAAAGTGCAGTGCAACAAGTGTGTAGCACCTACGCAGCACAGTGGAGAGATGGAAACTATTGGGAAAAAAAAATGTTGTTTTGAGGTTGAGAGTGATTTTTATTGGTTAAGAGAGTTTCTTGAAGATTAAATGAGCAAATGAGAAGCTTATTTAGTCTTTTGTAGCTTTGGAAATTGATTTTCACCTTTGGTGGTTAAGTGGCCAAACCAAGTCTTTTTCACTTTTTGATTTGAAAATGTAGATTTAAAACCTTAAGAAACATATTACATCATGATTGAAATGAAATTATTCTCCTTGAACCTTTATTGAACATTTTTCAATATTACTACTCCTTCAAAGTTAAATTTGGTGGAGAAATGACTGATTTTATGATTTTGACCCTAAGACATAATGATGTCACTCCATGAAATGAGCTAAATGATGACCATGGTTGTGTGACTGAGTTTATGATGTTGAAATTTTATGTGTGAATCATCAAAATGAATGATAGCATTGACCAAAACATGAATTTTGAAAGGAGTAGTAACACACCTAGACACACTAGCCAATGACCAAATGTTTTATTTGAAGACCTACTCAAACCATAAAAATTTTACCTAAGACCATAAAATAACCTTGTAAGAGCATATTTGATCACTGTTGATTGGGAAGACTAGTAGACACTAACAAGTAGAAAATAAGACAAGTCTCATAGCTCGGCCACCACTCAATTTTAAACGAAAAAAAGTTAAAGGATAGATAGAAACCCCAATCTACTTAGCCTTAAATGTAAGGCATCTACTTAATGCCAATCATTCAAAATTCCTATACTAAGGTTTTTTTTGTATTGGGGGGATTTACCCCTGGTTTTTGGCTCCCCTTTATAGGCATTCCTATATTTTTCCCATGGTATTCATCTTCGATGAAGCCTATTTAAAGGCTAGAAAAAATAATGTTAAATTTTATTAGTAGCCACTAGGAAGAAACAATGACATCTTTAGAAACCACCATCTTGATTCTATGTAATCCTAACATGTTTTATCATATCCAAAGCGGTAAAATATGGGTAGCAAGAAAAATGTAAGATCATGAAGTATACGAGGACCATGATGCATTTTGTGTGCTAATGATAAAATTCCAAAGTGGAGAGTAGAAGCCCAACGTAGTTGTGGAAAATTTCCAGGAAATTCAGAGGAGATCAAAGTTGTGGAGCCTACATCACGAATGTTTGAGGAAGGTAATGCTCTTTTAGATAAGCGGATATGTAGTAATAAAAGTGATTCATGGTCTATGTGAGCCAAATTTTTGTGCTGACAACATGAAGGCTGCCTAGACTATGGAGAACTAGAACTGTGGAGTTGGTATGGTGGAAAGAGAACACGAAATTTTGCAACCTCAAAAGATATGGTGCTGATAAAAGATCATGGATGAAAATCAGTGGCAATAGTGAAGATTTCAGGTTCTGTGATAATGACAAGATAAATTGAGGGATTCATTTAAAAAAGAGGAGTTTGATCATCCAATAAGTGAGGTAGCTAGAGAAAATATTTGAAACCAAGAGAAAAATCAAAACATAGCAGAAGATGCAGCTCATAGTGTAATTGGGTCTCCAATAGAGAGAGGTAGTAGTGTGGTTCCACAAAAATTGTGTGTGTTGGAAGATAAATCTTATCAAACATACATGATGTTGGGAAGCAGCAGTATGAGAAAGTTGTCAGAGAGAAAAATAAGCTTGAAGGATAGGTTGTATGATTTAGCAAAGATTGCACATTTTCTAGGATATGACATAGGTTATGTTTTTGCATGAAAACTAGAGATTGTTTGTGTTGTGTTAGAGAAAAATATTGTTTATTCTAGGTAAAGATGTTATAAAAGAATGAGAGCATCATTATGCATGGCTTCCTAGTTTGTGCGAAGGAGGTGTGTGATGGAGACTGAATGGACAGATTCATAAGGTCTTGTGATGAAAAATCCGAGTGTGTGGAAGTTGCAAATGTTATTGTGTGGTGAATTCATGGTGCTAGAGAAGGGCTGAGAGTGAAAAAATTTAGAACATAGAGTCAATGGAGCTTGTAAGAATAAATGGTGTTGAAATGTCAGATATGGATCAAGTAAGATAGTTAGTAGCCAAGAGAGTGGTATTATGGACAAGAGAAAGAAAATAACATCGATGGATTCGAGAGTGTTGAAGTCTAATGAAGGATCCAATGTGTAATGAGTGAACACTTTAAGTTTGTTGGTCCAATTAATTACCCTAGTAAGTTGTAAGACTTGGTGCTCAGGAAAACATGTTAAGCGGGAACATGCATAGTTGTAAGCCCTTAAGATCTTGCTCAGGAATGCATGCAATGCACTAATAGATTAATTTATCAAGTGGTGGAATGAACAAGCTCGATAGATAACAGGGTGACAAGTGTACTGGTATCCTAACTTGAGGGGGGAATCTAAGATCTCATGTGAGCACATCGTTGAACCATGTACATGAAAACATATCCTAGATAACTGGCTGATAAATCAACTAGTTACCAACGTAATCCAATATATGGAAACTTTTTTATATGGAGTTCAACAAAAATAAATGGGACCAAATTAATATTTAAGAGTCAAGTTTAAGGGGGGTATTTTTAGGGTGGATCTGGCAAACTTGATTGAGTCAATTTACTCCTTTTTTTTTACTCTAGGTTTATGGGCATCCATATTTTTGTCGATGGTATTCATCTCCGACAAATCCTATTTAAGGTTTAGAAAAATAAATGCTAAATTTTCTCAATGGCAGTAGGAACAAACAAAGGTTTCCTTAGACACCAAAGTCTCTCTCACTGCTATGTGATCCTAACACTTCAAACTTTTGCAGTCGACTTAAAATCCTTTTGAATGTCAGTAATGGAGAAATCCTCAAAAATTTACTCTAGTTTATTTTCCTTTACTAGCAGGTTTGTAAAATAAAATTGTATAGGAAAACCACCGCATTGCATGAGTCTATAACCATTTTCAAAACCTTGAAAATTTGGAGCTTCCTTAAAAGTTTATTTTTGGCCACGATGACAGCGAAAAAAAACTCATAAGCTCTAATATCTTAATTGAACACCTCTGCAAGGCTGCAATAGTGTGGATTGAATAATGTTTAGATAGATGTACAGCTAATCTCACTCCACTTCTATTGGACATGAGGAAGCTTTGTCCATTGGTTCTATTAAGAATAGAAGCTTATATATTTTGAAGTTCATTTTTTATATTTGGATTTTGTATTTAGTGGATTTGTGCTTCAGAAATTTATTTGACTTACAGTGCTTCAAGGATTCGTATTTAATATGTCAGTTTGACTTGGGTTTACTATTGGTGTGGGACCAATTTGAAATTATTATGAAAAGTGGCATATAAATTGTTTCATTAGTTTTTGATAATGGATCCATTCTGAAACATTCCCAAAAGTGGTCCACAAGGAGCTGAGGTTTGCGACCTTCAAAAATGGGGTAGGAGATCCCTTTCCATAGGAGCTGGTAAACGATTTAAGCGGGTTGTATCTCCCTTCCACTCAGTTCTGGAGAATGATTGGAGGTTTTGGCCTCTTGTAGATGGGTGTTACGCTATGGTAAGATTCTTCACCGGTATTAAATGTAATTAATATTTCCGCTACAAATAAGAAATAAGACAAAGACAACGACAACGATGGTTTTCTTCCACATTGGGGCTCCACTTAAAATCTTGGAGTTCTATGTCTATTTATTTTCTATTGTGATTTATGTTCTATTTATTGTATAATATTGAATGGTTAATGAATTATTAATGCAATGGTTAAGTTAAATCCATCCTGGAAGTTATCACAAATTAAATTATATGGATATACATTAATTGCATGAATAACAATAGCACGTTGGATTCTGAATAAGAAATTGAAAGTTAAATGAAAGTTGATTCTTCTATATTCTTCTCGACACCTATATTTGTATCCATAAATTGATGATCAAATGCTAATTAATATATGCATTATGGTTCTCTACAAAGGTTAATCATAAGGCTACAAATTTGATTTCTCTTTGATGGGAAGAGAGTACTTTGAGATTGTGAAATTAGTGCTTGGATGGTTGGGCTAGAAAGTATCAAATAATTTTGAAAGGATATCTATAGATAGGTAATTGAAAACTTGAAAATTACTAATGAGAATATGAATATTTCCACTAAAATAATAGAGACAAGAAGTGGAAAAACACTGCAAACTGTGAAAGTTTAAACTAATGGAATGCTAATAAGGAATGTTGATCTTTATTGATGCTTGAAAACTTATCATTTTTTATTATTTATTGATGGTGGAAGTCAAATACCCATAAGATGATGCTATAAATTGATTCTACTACAGATATACATTTTTTTAATATGATATTATTTGTTGAGTTCATTTTTTTCTCTATATATTAGTCACTTGATATGACACTTAGCCCTCGATCTCATGTTTAGACAAGAGATATTTCATAGGATATATATTTCAAAATTAAACCCTAAAATATGACTTGCTTATCCCTTAAATATTCGCATAACAGGAACCAAAGAGATTTTTATGAAAAAAAACTACCTCACATAAATCCACAGAGAAATAATGTTCCATACCTCAAATTTGACCTTCTTGAGGATAAGGGTTCCTGGATTCATAGATGTTTGACATACAAGCCAAAAAAAATTCCTTCTTCAAGAATTATATACTTTTAGCTTCTCTTTTTTATTTGAATGTGGAAAAACAGTTTTTTTGTGCTAGCTACCTCATCAACTAAATAAAAATGTGTTTAGGATCATCTCAAATTAGCTTTATGTGTCAAGTTTTTGTGTTTTTTTAATGAGAAATTTATTAGTTAATTAGCTTTAAAAACTCATGTACAAAAAATAAAATGCATATAAATAACACACAACATACACATTACACAATGATTGATAACAAATTTCACCCCTCTCCGGCTACATCTCCATGAACTTGCTTCAACTGGATAGGCCCTCTTTGGATTAATAGTAAAATGTATGATTACATGCACCTACAGTGCTCCAATGGATTTTAAACCTAGTCCATTAGGTTCATAAGACCCAAAAACCTCAAAATAGACTATTAAATCTCTAAAAATGGTGTCCTTCTGACCTAGGCATGAGCTCCTCTTGAGGTAGTCTTAGGCTTATTTAATCTTCAAAGTGGAAAAAAAGAATTCATAAGTGCTACAACGCCTATAAACCCTATTCCATTGTGTTCAAAGCATCAAAATAATCAAATAATGACTCTTATTGCTCTCAATTTGGTCTAAATTTTCTCCAGTTGGGCTCAATTCAATTCTGGCCTAGTAAACCTCCTCCAAAACTATAAAAGACTCCATTTAGGGCCACCAAATTTGGGGGAAGTTCCTAAATTGGTGGGTCCTCTTAAAATTCTGCCAACTTATCTCTGAATTTCATTAATATTAAAATGATATTAACTACGGATAAGCTCATGTTTAATATGCACATAAGCACATTTAGAACTGGCACTGCATTGAGGTTATTTGGTAAGGACATATGGGGAGCGGGTTGGTCCCATCCTTTCTGTCATCGGAGTAACTGTTACAAGTCATATAAGAAATTTTTTCCACCGCTTAACAAGTCATGTCCACGGTCTAATGGTATGGGGTTTGGTTATGTGAGGGAAGGTCACCGGTTTGACCCAACCTCCAGTCCTCCATAACATATATTTTGCTGATGGATTTTAATATAATCCAACCACTAATCCAACTTTAGAACAGAAAAAATGCATCCCTATATATTAAATCCAACCCTTTGTGAATAACGTTAGCCTTTGGCAAAAATGCGCCACAATATGATATAGTTCAAATTTTCAATATCAAACTTTTTAATAGATAAAATCCGCTCCACCATATGGTATATTTGGACCATGGCATATAAAAATGAAATTAGAAATTTTATATAATCTCATACTTTGGTCTATAAAATGCAATTCAGACTTTGGATATGGTCCACCAGAGGGGGAACGTAGCAACCCCTGGCTACACCATGTGTCCACCTTTGGTTGGACCATTCCAACCATATATAAAAAAAATCAAATTCAACCTTAGGAGTATGTTGGGTCAATTTACTGTTGTAAACTAACGCAAGTATTTATTATCAATCTAGGTTTGTGGAAACTTAGAAGCATCCCCAAAGTATATGGGTTTCGGTTGTGATCAATTCGGATAATGTTTTATTGATGATTAGGGAAATTTGTATTAAAAATATAAATATAACTTAAGCAATTTCTAAATGCAGATGTGTAATTAGAAGCAGAAGAATCTCCTCATTTAAGAGATTTTTTTGTTCTTCTCTTAATAATATTACCATGTAAATTATAAATCAAATAATACTGAACTAAACAATAGATTAAGATACATGAAGTAATAATTGAAGAGGCTTTTCACTAAAGAGGTCCTGATTGTCCTTCATCATATATTCATTTATCATTAATGTTATTGTTAAAAACCAGAATTCAGAAAA